>JAODAL010027106.1:0-55507 GCA_025379985.1 Phyllomedusa bahiana | reverse complement strand
GGTATGTATAAAGCTCTTAAAAAAATAAACTGATTATGATATTGGCTATGTGATAAATATTGATCGGTTTTGTCCCCAATATTCAGATCTTTTCGGGCCATGGAACGGGATTTAAACCCCCAATTATCGATAACCCAGCCTTTTAACAATATTAATACTCTTGCCATTCTTCCCATGGGAAACCCTTAAATTATTTGATTTATTCTAGCTCATAAAAAGACTTTCCCGATTTGTGCTGGACCCCCTTTTATTTTAAAATTTAAATTAGATCTTTTTGGGTATCTAAACTGAATTTTAATTTGAATAAATTTAAATTGCTTACTTCCTGTTGAAAAACTGCTGCCTGCAAACTGTAAGCAAAATTATTTAATTGTATATCGGATCCTATTTATCTAATTTCTTGTCCTATTAGGAAACCTGTGTCTATATGCCCTTTTGTCAAGAATGGGACCGGGACCCTTTTTTTTAGCCCAAAAATTTTTGGTTCTCCTTGAAAATAAAAAGAAATTGGTGGGGGAGAGGTTAAAGGGGTTTTGCCTGATGGAAAAATGTCCGCCACCGCAGTGTAAGGGGAGATCGGGGCCACGTTTGGGCGCGGGTCATTTTCCCCCAATTCAATTTATGCTTCTATAACTCCCATAGAACAGAATGGAGGGTCGTGCGCAAGCGCAACTAACTCTCCAGTCTGCACATAGAGATTCAGGGGCCCGCTCCCGAATATTTTCGGGCCCCATTTTTGGGGGACCTGCACCTATAAAGACAATGTTGGCATATCCTAATAAATTATGCCATCTTTGTTTTAGGGTGCCCAAAACCCATATAAAATAGAAAAAAAATGAACTACCTTTTAAAAACCATGCTGTGTTCCACCCTTTTCCCCTCACCGATGCCCGGGGTCAAAATGCCCCGTGGAAAAGGAGTCATAAAAGCGGTTGGGGTTTTTTAAACCCGGTGAGCAAAAACACTGATAACATTAATAATTGATAACATTGTTAAGACAAACGTGGTTGTCCCCCTGGGGCCGGGCAAATTTGTAACCCACCCATTGGCCCTATCACGGTTCAAATTTTTAAAATTATCCCTTTTTTATATGGGTTATTTTGGGATTATCTTAAAATTTTGGTTTTTCCTGGGAGATGTATTTTTTTATGTACTGTTGATCAGGGATTAAGGGGTTTTATGTTGTTTTTTTTGGGGGTTTAGGGGATTTAATAAATCTAAAAAAAATTTAAAATATTTTATTTTTTGGGTTGGGGGGATGGTTTTGGGGTTTTTTTCGGTGTATATTGGATTAGGGGTTTATCACAATCCCCCATTAGCTTTGTTATCTATTTGCCCACTTTTTTAAATAGGTGTTGTCTTAGTTACAAAATTTTAATAGGGTTTGAAAAAAAACATGTGCCCATCAATTTTCCCCCCAAATTTCAGCTGGGTGAAACCCCAATAAAATACAAAACTTTTACTCACCTTCCTCCCCCCCCCCTTTTTCTAGCAAAGGTTCCCCCGGTCTTTTTTTTCCCAAAACCCACCTTTGTCACCATTTTGAAAACACGGGAATTGGCGTAGCGGGGGGTCCCTTTTCTTTTTACATCACCTTTTGGGGAGCAGTTCTCTCTTGGTGTTTAAAAAATTGAATGGCACATGAAAAACCCCGGGTTGGGAAGGAAAAATAAATAAACAGAAGACAGGGGAGGCTCAGTGCTATAATAGAGGCGAGGAAGAAGGGGGGTGTACGGGCCCTTTTTTTAATTTTATATGGCAGAAAAACCCATAATATTTAATTTTCCCAATGAACGGGGGCGGCCCTTTTTAAAAGAAAGTTTTTTTTGGGGGCCCTTTTTATATGAATTTGATTTTTTTGAGATACTGCCTTTTTTTTCCCAAAAGGGGTTTTTGGGAAAAGAGAAAAAAAACCATCTGTACATAAAACCCTGTGTATAAGAAATTTTTGGGCCTTTTGAGGGCCCCCCAAAATTAGAATCAAATTTTTTTGCCATTTCCAAATTTAAACCCCTTTTGACACTGCAGCTCATTTTTAAACCTTGAGGTGGAAAGCTTTTTTTTTCTTCTTTTTTCCCAGTACTGAGGGCAGAAAATCAAAACTGTAATTTTTTTGCTAAGAAACATTCGTAGTTTGGGGGGGTGCTTTTTGAAAGGATAAATTTTTTAAAAACCCCCACTATTTGGGGGTTTTAATATGTAATGAATTAAGTATTTTAAATTATTATTATTTTTTTGGCCTTTGGGGTTTTAGTTTTCTATACTGTTAAAATACGGTTTGTTTTCTATACTGTTTTTTAAGAAATTTTGTTTTTGGGTTTTTATAAAAAATTAAACCTTTTTTTTTCTTTTCCTTTTTAATTTATAACAAAAATTAACATTTTAAAAAAAAACCATTTTTCTTTTGCCCCTTTTATTTTTCGGGACTTTTTTTGACCCTGTGTGAAATTTGCAAAACCAATATATTCAGTACAAAATTAACATCAATTAAAACATTTATATATACAGGGGGCTGCAAAAAATATTCCTCCCCCCTAAAAATAATATGCACCCACAATTTTAATTTTTTTAAAATTTTTAAAAAATTTTGAAAGCTCAAAACAATTTTTTTAAATGCTTCAAAAATATTTGCTCCCTTTAAAAATTGCTTAAAATAAATTTAAATTTTCGAAAAAAAATAAAATTTGTTCGTTGCTTTTAAACGTTTAAAATAAAAAAAAGGGATAAAGGAATAGGGAAATATTTTTTTGTAATTTTCTGTATAAATATATCACTCACCGCCCTTTTTAGGTACCCCAACTAGTAAAGGGTTGGGCCCCCTTTTTGGGCCTTCAAACTCCCTCAATTCTCGTGGCAAAATTCCACAAGGTTTTGCAACGATCTCAATTGGTAAAGGGGCCCCAAAGAGTCCAAAAAATTTTCCCCCACCCCAGACCCCCCACCACCAGCCTGAACCGTGAAACAAGGCAGGATGGCCCATGCTTCATTTGTTGATGCCAAATTCTGCCCCACATCCAATTGCGCAGAGAAAATCAACTCATCAGACCAGGCAAACGTTTTCCAATTTTTCTACTTCCAATTTCGTGAGCTTGGGCAAAGGGAGCCTCAGTTTCCGTTCTTAGCTAAAAGGGGTGGCACCCGGTTGGGCTTCTGCTGTGTAGCCCATCTGCCTAAAAGTTGCCGTACTGTGCTTTCAGAGATGCCTTCTCCTACCTTGGTTGTAACGGGGGCTATTTGAGCCACTGTTGCCTTTCTATCACTCGAACCGTCGCCCTTTCTCCTTGACCCTGCATCAAAAAGGGCTTTTCCGCCCCGGGACCCGTCACTGGATTTTTTTTTCTTTTTCGGACCATTCTCTGTAAACCCTAGAAGGTTTTGTGCGTGAAAACCCCGGGAACCCAAGTTTTAAAATATCAACCACCCCTTCTGGCCCAACAACCTTCCACGTTCAAAGGCCTCAAATCACCTTTTCTTCCCTATGAGCTCGGTTTGAACTGGGGAATTGTCTTGACCAGTTACATCCTAAATGCCGAGTTGCCGCAGTGTTTGGCTGATTAAAATTAAGTGTTAACAAACATTTGGCAGTGTACCTAAAAAAAGTGGCCGTGATGTAAAATACACATTATATATATAATATTATATATATATTATATATTATATAATATATCAACCCTTTCCAAACCCCTTTTACTGCCAGGAAACCCAGGAGCAATGGGAAAGTTCAAAAAACCCCCTTCCCCCCCTGATTAAACAATTAAATGAGGATTTATGCAAGTCTGTAAAAAGGTTAAAAAAAACATTTGTACAGTAATCTCTCTTTACAAGGGCTCAGGAAAAAATTTTTCCCCCCCCAAACTGGTCTTTCCTGGGACATTGTACCTTGAAACCACTCGCATGCAGTGATTGGCGGCCTAGTTGCACCTCTCTACAGTACAGTACAGCACTACATGCCTATACTGCTCTTTACATGTGCTAGGATGAGTGGCTCCTTTGAGGACAGCAATATTTATTTTTATCCTTTAATGTCAAATGTAAAGACTTGCTTTATCTGTATGTTATCTGCATAGTTATGTAGTCTAATTTTGCATTATTTTGGGTGACATTTTGGGACTTGGAACCAGTTTTCCATGGAGTAATGTAATTCAACAAATAATGATTTTAACCTTTAATTGGTCCTGGAACAAATTAATTTTGTATGTTAAGGTTCCACTGTATAGAAGAACTAATAAGGCAAATACATTTACAAGTAGACAGTTTTTAGAATTTATAGAAACTGGCCCCATGTCTACAGGTTAACCTGTTTCTCCCTGCTTACTTTTATGTTTGGTAATTAAATTTTTAATGACCTATTACTTATATTTTTTAAGTATTAATTAGTAGCAGTATTATTACAGTTCTATTCTATCAAAGTAAAAAGGTTGTCCCAGATTAACAAAAGTGCCTTATTCCAAAACACAGCGCCATGACTATCAACAGGTTGTTAGTGGTAATGCAAGCCCTATTCACTTCAATGAAGTGGAACTGCAATACACACACTGCCCATGGACAAATCTAGGAAGACAACAGCCATGTATGCTGAACTTGTACCTACCACTTCAACAGGCATTTCCCTGGACACTTCAACATTCTCATTACACATTTCTAACAGTAGAAGTTTATAACACCTATTAAGAAACGTTTCTCATCCTTGTGCCTTGTGGCACAGAGAGTAAAGGCCGTATAACAATGTAGTCCCTGGCTTTCCTCCAGCTCAGATAGTTACAATTAGCCGACAGACATCCCTGTGACAGGAATGTATCATTATCCGAGCTTAGTAGATCGCTGCAGGCAATTAGGGAAGCACAAAAGTAAAAAAGCGGTCTGGGTCATATGAAAACCATCACAAAAAAGAAATAGACAAGAAGTACAAATGGTTCTTCAAGAGTATAGCAGATGATATGAAACTTGACAAGCCTTAAAGGAAGCAACATGTAAAAGACAAAGCACTTGCTTTGCAAAGTTCCGGAGTATTTTAAGCAAGCTGAACTGAAGTATGCTACAAGTCTAACCCTCTCCTTGATGCAGTGTTTTCATTATGCCGTACCTTCAGACCCTTCTAAATGAAAAAAAAAAATGTTTTTTGGGTGGGAAGTAATACATTAACCCATTCTCTGTGCAGGGTGGATGTAAAACATGGTGGCCTTTGCACATGCTGTATGATTTATCTATTAAATACATGCAAAGAAGACACCTACTCTAGAACTATGTCATAAAGTCTAAGTATGATGTGTGGTGAAGACTAATTGATCTTGTATTTTGATTAATTTTTATGAATGCAGCTAAAGTAGCACAGAAAATTCTATGGATATAATCATTGTATACATAGGTAACAGAGCAACTTCAAGGGCATGTTCACATCTTAACACTTAAAGGGAACCTGTCATAATAAACATGCCATCTGATCTGCCAGCACAATGTCATAGAGCAGGAGGTGCTGAGTGGATTGATATATTGCTGTGTGAGGAAAGATTTAGTAGAACTTATATTTTATTATTATTCATTTAAATTCCTGCTTATTCTGGGTTAAGGAGTCCAGTAGGCGGTCTTATCAGTGAGTGGCAGTCATTTATGTATGAACATTAATACAAAAAAGGCTGTCAATCACTGATTGAACTCTTTAACCTAGAATAAGAGTGGATTTAAATGAATAAAACTTCTGCTAAATCTTCCCTCACACAACAATATATCAGTCCGCTTAGCTCCTCCTGTTCTATAACATGGTGCTGACAGCTTACATGGCTGGTTCAATATGACAGATTTCTTTTAACTTCGAAGTGTATAGTAATTTATTTTTAAGTACATCTTGAAATTTGCCTAGAACATGTGTCACACTCAAGGGTCGCCATGACATTTTATATGGCCTGCCAGAGTTTAGACAGTGAGCATGGATGGACAAGGTCTGGACACAAGCCACTTTAGAGACTTCCGGTTCTGGCGCTGATGTGGTAGGGACCGTGGTCCATGCGGTCTGCTGACACCACCAACTAAGCAGCATATACAACATAGAGACACAAAGAGAGTATATGATCATAATCTTTCAAAAACTTTATTTATACAAAAATATTTAAAACCATAAAAAATCGCGAGGTGATCATGAAGGAACACCATAAAAAAAAATACACAGTACACCTTATCCATATTACTATCAAAATAGATGTATTCAAATGTATGCTCACAGATAGCCAGGAAGTAAATCTACATAAATGCCCTCATAAAATATTTGACTAGTAAATGTCCGTTTTACAACTATAACTGTGGATACAGAGAAAGGATTGATACAGGCATAATACACTCTAAACAGCAGCAAAACATACCATACCTAATGCAGGATAGTAGAAAGGTGAGCCCTGTCTCCCCAACGCACGTTTCGCGTATTAGTTGCTTTCTCAGGGGGTAAGTCCTCAGGGACTTAATATTTTTTCAAAAATCCAAGAACTCCCAGGAAGTTAACAAAAAACAACTAATTACCCCACAGATCATAAACTAAACTATCTTAATTTAGTTTATCACAAAGTATAACAATAAGATAACAATTACTTGAACTCCTTTTTGCCACAATAACAAAGGACATCGGGTGTGCCCAAGTTCAATACCTTTATCTTCACCCTTTCGCTAATCATGCAGTATCAGGGTCTCAATGGCTGGACTAATGATGGTAGCACATCCATATTGTGCACAGCTCATTGGAAAATAAATAAATCAAAACAAACTTGTCACCGTGTTCCTAAAGATAACTCTTATGGCAGTGTGTTGTGCTGATTAATCACAAGCCAAAATCAACAGCAGTCATCACCGGATCAGCTAGGCTGGCAAGACTTTTTAGGCAATCTAGGTTTAGGATTGTGGATGACACCAACCAACCACAACCATATTAAAATGCTGGTAATGCAGGAGAAGGAATTAGGATTTATCAGGTCCGAAAACCTGTTTCTAGTCCGTCATCCAGTCCTGTCAGTTTGTGCTTACTGAAAGACAATACTATACATAAGACAATAGTACTTGTCTATTCCATCTTTGCTACCACTATACAGGCAGTACTTTATAAACTTAAATGCCTTATCTTAAACAAACAAAGCTCCTTAGTAGAGATGACACAGGAAAGGGAAGGACATCTTCATGGACAGACAGCAGCTTCCAGCTATCAGAATAGAGAGAGGAGAGAAAGGTGATCTATAACCAAGAGAAACTCCTGTGCACTCAGCAGAGATAAACTCTCTCTTATCTTACATAGTTACACAATTTGTCAGGCCGAAAAAGACATACGTCCATCCAGTTCAGCTCATTTGTTAAAGTGTTGCTAAAGTGTTAAAGTGTTGATCCAGAGGAAGCAAAAACCCCCAAGAGGTAGAAGCCAATGTCCTCATGTTAGGGAAAAAATTCCTATCCTGACCTCATCCAATTCAGGCAATCGGAATAAATCCCTGGATCAACGACCCTCTCCATAATCATAGACACTGTAATCTTTGTTATATTACATCTAGAAATTAATCCAGACCCTTCACCAGAAATCCTAGTCACTATAATTGTTAATATTATACACCGCTCCAGAAATGCAATCCAAGCCCTACTTGTACTCTGTTATTAAATTCACCAAGACAATTTCATCTGGCAGAGAGCTACATACATCTCAACTGCTCTTAACAGTAAAGAATCCCTTTCTATGTTTATGTATTAAACCTTTCTTCTCAAGACGTAGAGGATGCCCCCTTTTTCTAGATACAGTCCCGGGGTATAAATAATTCTTTAGGCGAGTATCTCTTATTGGCCCTTAAAAATATTTATTATGTCCACCCAGTCCCCACCTGAAGAGCCGTCTTTTCTCTAAACTAAATAACCCTAATCTTGCTAAACTTCTGGGTATTGTATCCACACCATTCCTTTTATATATTTTTGTTGCCCGCCTTTGTACCTGTTCAAGCTCAACAATGTCTTCCTGTGCACTGGTGCCCAAAACTGTTACACAAACATCATATTGGTCCTAACCAGTGGACTTGTAATTTGGAGAATAATGTCCTCATCATGTGCCTCTATGCCCGTTTTAATACAACCCATGATCCTATTTTGCCTTGGCAGCTGCCTGCCTGACACTGGCTGCTACAGTTAAGTTTTACTGTCTGCAGCCATGGATTCCCAAGTCTTTCTATATGTCACTTTTACCCAGTGTTTTTCCATTTAACATGTAATCATGTAATGGATTTTTCTTAATAAAGCAAATACAAAAGCAATGTATTTGGTGATAGTCTTACTTACAGTACCTTCCCCTACATGTTGAAAGCTAATCACTTTAGTGAGAAAACCCCTTCAAGGAATAATTCTGTATAACTGTGTACTCTTTAGCGCACTCAGACAGTTCTTCAGTCCGATATTGGCACTGCACATTTGTCATCCGCAATGCCACATCTTCTCAGATCACGGTTGTCCGATTCTGAGGACTGAAGTCATTTATTAAAGGGAATACATCTTTGTGAGGAATTCCCGGAGTGGATAAACAGAAAAGACAGACTGTGAGCCCTGATGCTAGGCCCCCCAAATCTATAGCTGCCTATTTGCCTACCCGACCCTAAGTAGTCGGTGGCAACTGGGCGGCGGTCCCTACCCTGAATACATGAACACAGTAAACGGACAAGACAGACAATATAAAAACAGGAAGTCGGACAGACCAGGTCAAAAGCCAGAGTGAGCAATGCCGCACAAAAACGCGAGGCGAGAAGGAGAGTAAGAGGAGAAGCAAGAAATCAGCAACCAAATAGACAAAAGTAATAAGCGCACCAGATCTAGTCAAGACTATAACCGGCAAAGAACTCAAGGCAGGAGGATCTTAAATAGGAAGTCAGGGACCCAAACCAAAGTGTCATTGGACCAGCTTCCTGACATCCAGAACACAGTCTGAGTGGTAAAGACAGCCGTCAATCACCCCTAATCTAATTCACCAGCAGCAGCACCAGACGAGTGCGTCAGGAAACCTGTCAATCACAATACACAAAGCCGGATAGAACCAATAGTTTCAGAACAAAAACCTACACATGCACAGTCCCAAACGCATGGCCAAAGCCTGTGCCAGATAACATGTCGGACAAGGACTAGCTGTTGAAAAGGCACGTCAATGACAATCTTATAATGACCTGTTGTTACATATTTATATTAAAATATGATTTTTCTAGTTTTTGGTGTGTTTTTTTTATAGTGACATAACACAGGCTCCACCATTCACAATAAGGGATGTCACAGTTCACATCCTCCCCCTCCACAACTGGCCTCTTCCCCTCACAGCATGCTTACTATGCTCATTATGAATGTTTTTATATCATGACGCAAAAGGATTTAGAAGTAAAGTGTTTTCTCCTCATTAAGCTTGTTTGCAGAAAATACGCTCTTAAAATACTTTTGAGGAATAATAAAGCCAGAGCAAAGGTCAGGGCAGGTAAAACAGTATGGAGCCAAATGTAATGCCTGAATTTGGCAGGCCTCCATACACCAGGCTGATAGAAATCCTCATCGTTGAGCGCAATTATAACAGCCCCATCTGCAAAATACAGCTAATCAATGAACGTAAAACATCAGGAATTTATACACTATAAAAAAAGACACATTGCATGTTTTTTTCTCACTATCTGACATTAAACTCAAATAAACGTAGTCTTTTATAATACTTGTCCACCTGTAATGTAATTTTTCCTCATTTATGTTAGTTACCTCAAATGCATAGGCATTTACAAGGTTCTCCTGCCCCTGATTTTTAGCAACACCATAATCTTAATATGCCTACTGCTTCAGTTTTTCTTTTACTTCTTTTAATGCTGCAGTAACATTTTCAATGCATTTACAAAATATACATGAGTACACTAAAAGAGGTAACCTTCATTTCTGTATGTATATCCCGATACAAAGTGCTGGATGGTCACTTACCAACTTGCCACCTCTTGGAGCAAATACGATTACTAATAAAGATGTTGAAAATAAGGATTATTTAAAAAAGAATGAACATGTAAAATAAATTATCGTCAGATTATGCTCCTCATCTACTTGTCTCGTTCTTTTTCATTTGTTTTTGACATGTTTGTTTATGATATGTATTTATATGGTGTAGCAACGATTTCCCGAGGTGCTTGACAAAGGGGGTGTGTTCCCCGAAACGTAGCAGGTGCGGGTGGAGCTGGAGTCAGAAATGTGACCGTGAATTACCTTTCTGTTATGCAAGAGGTTGCAAGTTGTAAGCGACCATCCAGCACATCATATCAGGATATACATATGGAAATTAAGGTTACTTCTTTTATTGTTTTCACGTATATTTTGTAAATGCATTGAAAATGTTACTGCAGCATTAAAAGAAGTAGAATAAAAAGAAAAACTCTGAAGGATATTTACTGAAGCAGTAGGCATATTAAGGTTATGGTGTTGCACGAAATCAGAATAAACCTTACCCGTTATAGGTCAATTACTATTACCAAAATTCTTTATATTTGCCAAATGGCAGAATAATGAGAGAGAAAAAAAATTAAGGCATTTTTATTACTTTCTGCAAGATTCAGCAATTTTACCATACTTAAACAATTTTTGGGACCAGCCCAATGATGATGTCATGTCTTCGCAAGCTTCTGATAGGTTTATTGGCAACATCTGAGTTAATCAGAGACATACCTGTGGATGCACTTTAGTTCACACAAGAAACACACTGCTTCTGTGTGTAACATCATGGGAAAGTCTAAATAAATAAGGCAAGATATCAGGAAGAGAATTGTGGACTTGCACAAGACTGGATCATCCTTGGGTGCAAGTTTCAGATACCTGAAGCCGCCTCGTTCATCTGTACAAACAAGTATATGCAAGTACAAACAAGATAGAAATGTTCAGCCATCATACCACTCAGTAAGGAGATGGGTTCTGTGTCTCAGAGATGAATGTGGTTTGGTCCACCATGTGTATACAACCATGAACAAAAGCAAAAGACCTTATGAAAGTGTGGCGGAAGCTGGTAAGATTGTGTCAATATCCACAGTGAGTGTAACGAGTACTATATCAAGATGGGAAGAAAGGCCACTCTGCCAGGAAAAATCCATTAGTACAAAAGAAACAAATAAAAGACAGATATTGTCTGCAATGTTTGGAAATGCACACAGGAACAAAAAGACCTACATTTTTGGAGACATGTATGTTTGGCCATAATGACAATCGTTACGTTTGGAGGAAAAAGGGAAAAGCTTGGAAGCCTAAGAACACCTATGAAACATGGCCGCTTGACCCTTGTGCTGGACCTAGACATGCGTTTCGCTGTCGCTTCTTCAGAGTCCAGCACGTGGGTCTAGCGGCCAATTATTCATCATATCACTGGATTATTGGGTTAAGTATTATCTTATATCTGCATTATTTATATTCATTTTGGTACATATTTTTTCCAGTGTGTTTTGTGGTCCATTATTTTTACCCCTATGGAGACCCCGTCGCTTGTATCTGTTTTCTGGTGTATTGTATTTTGCTGGTTATAGTGTAATATTATTGTTTTTCTTTTGACATAATTTTATTATGTTTAAATAAGCTTCTCTAATTAGCAAAATTGTTTTCAGCTTTGCTAACATACTTGAACAAGGGTTTTCAAGGGTGTTCAAAATATCCGATAGCTTTCTCACACAGTTAGCAAACACAATGTGATGGAGTGATGGTTGTTGAAATGTCCTACTATACACCTATGTAGATATGTGCATTAACCAACCAGACATTTGCAGCTAGAATAGTCATTTACCACATTAACAATGAATAGTGTATTTCTGATTCATTTAACCCCTTAACGACCCTGGACGTATGAGTACGTCCCAGGGCCGCTAAGGGGCTTTACAGGGGGATCGCTCGGCGACCCCCCTGCACAGCCGGCGGGTTTTAGCAGCTGTATCAACCCCGCTAACAACCTGGCAGTAACAGTCTGTTAACCGTCAGAACACCGCAGCAAAGATTGGCGCAGGGCGACTGAATGAATACGGATTGGTGCCGCTGTAAGCCGAGCACCGAGGTAGGATTCCCGAAAAACACGAAGTTACGGGACGAAGAAAACAACTCCAACACCAGTTCAACAACGCCATAGTTTACTGAACTTTCAGAAAGCAATTGTGAACGAATTCCCCAAACACACATGTACAAATTAGTGACCAAGGCCCCTGTGCCACACAGCGCGCTGTCCGAGAGTGTGTCCTCTGGATGCACAACTCAGTTTACCTACTCAGGGGTTCAGAAGGGCCGAACACCCGCTACTTTAATACCATTACAAGGCACAGGACAATCGTGTGTGGTGCAGTTCAAAAGCACGCGGCGGTGTGGCACAGACCTTAACAATTAGCAGCTCTACCCGCTTATCCCAGACATATACACATAAAACAGATCTCTCTCACATGCGAACCGTGCATAAATGAACAGCGCTATACACCATGCCCCATCCAATGTTCCCGAATTACATGGGGGCGTAGTTGGATGAAACACCTATGGCCAGAAACCAAATCTGTCCTAACTAACTATCAGGCTGCACACAGTCCTAGTTTTGTTGGCGTGCAACGCTTTCATTGACCCGGTTAAACCTTTTCGATGGTCGCAGTTGCTGCTCTGAGGTGATAGTTCCCTGCTGTCCAAGATGTAGTACGCCTCCTCTCAGTCTTTGCAGAGGCCCTTCCTTCCTTGTGTGTCTTTCCCTTCTTTGCTTTGACAACAGCTTCAATGCGCACCAGTTACACTCCTCTCTCTCTGGGGGTTTCTCACACTTTTGAGCCCGAGGGAGCAGTCAATCTTCAGGCCAGCATCTGCTCCCACCTGCCTTCTCTTTTTGTTTTTTCCGTTCCAACTAAAATGGCCGCATTACCTTATGTCTCTAGTCACATGTCTCTAGTCACATGTCTCAGTCACATGTCTATCAGTTGCATGGCACAGTTTCCAAGACAGGCATCTTGGTGCCAAAACACCAGAAGCAACAGAATTCCTTTTACAATAATAAGTCAACACAACTATGCTTTTACTGATTAAATACAATGCAATCTGTATCCACTATCCCACAACCACCCCAACTCGAAGTTGGCTCCTCGACAACCCTCCCCACACAAACTCGTTTCGCATTAGCGCTGGGGGTACAACCAGCGTTGACCTGGGTGTCTCTACTAGAGGCTATAGCTCAGGGGCTTCAGGCGCATCTCCTGGGGGGAGACTGTTTGACTGCCCCAGTCTCTCCTAGTGGCAATCTTGACACAGCTGGAACATCAGTTGACACCGGGAACTGAGAACTGCCCACCATTCCTCAACTAAGGGAGCTGCTGGACAGGGGAAGTACATCGGCGGCGTAATTTCAGGCACTTCAAGATCACAAGCGCCTCAACATATTTTCTGTGCAGATTTCGTTATCGGCCCCCTGTCCCTTATCGGCTCTACCCTCGTAGACTGGATGGCAGGGTCCCACCCCTACTCTGACCACAAATGGGATCCACCTGCCTCCCACCCTCCATCCAACTTCCCAGATGGCCTCTTACTCCTGACCATGACCGATCACCTGGGGCAAAAACTGTCTCTCTGCACGGCGTGCCGAGTTAGGGTGCACCACACTTGTTTCAGAACGCTCTCCTACCACCCTTTGCACCATCCGGCAGTCCGGCGGCGTGTTCCTGGGCCCAGGTGCGTGGTACGGTCCGGTGTGTGCTGTCGACTTGCCCTCAATCTCTTAACCCGGTCTCCCGAACATCAGCATGTGTGGGGAGTAACCTTGGACTGTGCACCCTATTGTTTATAAGGCGCCCACATCAGCTCAGGCAGTACTCAGGCCACCTAGCCTTTCTGCTGCCTCTAAGTCCTCCAGCAATCTGGATAAGGGTGCTTTTCAACCGCATCACAAGCTCCGTTCACCCTGCGGATTGATACGGAGTAGTACGGGAACGCTCAATCCCATTACAACTTGTACAGTTCGCTTCATTATAGCCCCTTGGACAACATTCCCCACTGGTCGAATGTATCCCACTGTGGGCAACCCAAACACCTGTATAAAGTGCTTGCAGACCGCCTCAGCAGCAGACTCTGCAGTCCTGAATCCCTATTGGGGACAGCCCCGCATACTTAGTGAAATGTCGGGGGTCATGACCAAACAGTACACGAACCGCCCAGAGGTAGAGTACCCAATCTGCACATAGTCAATCATCAAGAGCTCTAGGGGCGCAGATGTCCCGCATTGTCTGAACGGGAGCTCTCTGTTCCAGTGCTCTTACTTAACCCCAGGTACGACAATCTTGAGGCAAAGCTTCAGACACCATGCCTTACCAAGTCAGGGCAGACACTAGTCGTGAAGCCACTTATAGGATTTGTCACTCCCAAAATGTGCGCCTCTCTCATGACTTCCGAGCAGCCTCTGGTACCCAATGACATGGGGATAACAATCTGTTTGTCGGTGCGGCAACTCTGATTGAAAAGTATGATGGCCCGGCACAGGAGAACCCTTGGAACACACTCAGCTTATCCCACTGCCTCAACAGACTTTGCCCCTCCTGAGTCAGCTGGGCCCGCTCTTCTGGCTGGGCCAGACCCGAGACCGGACCCCTCTCCCTTCACCTTCCCGAATATCTGTGCAACCATCTTGGACCCTCAGCCAATCAGCCACTGTCTTTTCCAACAACCATCGCATCCCAGACGCCACCCCACTTGAGTGTGCCAACATCCCTGGAACATAGGTACCGAACAAGTCGGGCATTTCAGTGTCCTTCTAACTCATCGTCAACACTGTAGATGGTAGTCTAACTGGAACCCGAGAGATGGCATCGGCATTAACACATTTTCCCTCCCTGAACGTAAACTTAATGTGAATTGGTACTTTGAGAGTCGGGCCCACCCATCTCTGCTCAAGGGCTCCAAGCTTACATTTCTCCAAATTGCCAATGGATTGTTGTCCTCATGACGTCACCTCTGGCACCGTGGCAGGTCCTCTGCAAACCTTTCTGGTCATGGCCCATAACCAGGGCCAATAGTTCCAACTTAAAGAGCTATAATTGTCGGGATGCGCTCTGACTCCTCCTCAAAGACCGACTGGCCAATAGGCAATAACTCTCCTCTCCTCTCTCTCGTCCTTCCTCCTGGACCTGGGACTGGCACAGGCCCCCCAACTCCATTAGACTCCCATCAGTATACAACAGAAAGGGAGTATCGAACTGGTGCATAGCCGAATCGGAGCACTGGTCATCGCCCCTTTCACAGAGTCAAAAGCTTTTGCTGCGTTAGTCCGCCACATCAATAGGCGATTCTTTTGGGCCCCCAGCCGTACCTTTTCCACTAGCCTCATTTAAGGGGACCTTCATATGACGAAGCTGGGTATAAACCTTCGGTAATATCCCCGTCCAGTCCCCAGGAATGCTTGTATACCACTCGTAGTGTACACGGCCAGCCACTTTTGAACTGCCTCCACTTACTGGGGTCCGCTGTACCCCTCCGAGGTGACCACATGCCCCCAGTACTCTATCCGCTGTTTGAAGAGTTGACACTTCTTCGGCTAGATCTTGAGCCCGTGGTCCCGTAGTCGATTCCAGGACCTCGCAGTTTCTGATGATGGTCTCAAAGGAGTTCCGAAACACCACTACACATCGTCCAGGTAGATCATCCACCGACTCAAAGTTAAGATCCCCCAGACAGTGCTCCATCAGCCTCTGGAATGTCCCTGTTGCATTAGACAGGCCGAAATGGCATCCGATTGAACTCAATAAGCCCCAAGGTAGAATAAAGGCTGTCTTTGGCCTGTCCTTCTTAGCCACTGGTACCTGCCAGTATCCGCTGGCCAAGTCGAGAGTCGAAAAAAACTTTGCATGACCTAAGCGGACAGCGATTCTACAATCCCTGGGAGTGGATATGCCAATCACGAACTGTCCTTGGGCATTCAGTTTTCGGTAAGATCCTACACAGAACCTAGACTAGCCCCTCACTTCCATCTTTTTTTCGCACCAAGACCACCGCGCAGCCCAGGGACTTTGACTCTCTTGGATCACCCGTTCTCCAGCATGCTGGCCACCCAATCTTTCCACT
This sequence comes from Phyllomedusa bahiana, assembly GCA_025379985.1. Classification (NCBI taxonomy): domain Eukaryota; kingdom Metazoa; phylum Chordata; class Amphibia; order Anura; family Hylidae; genus Phyllomedusa; species Phyllomedusa bahiana. The sequence goes on along the minus strand of JAODAL010027106.1, from coordinate 39,448 downwards.
TCCTGGGTACATCTTGGGTGGGATTTGCGTACCTTTCTCTGATGGGCAAAGCATTGCCCGTAGGGATTTCTTGCTCAATGGAAGATAGCTCACCCGAAGATCTTCATCCAGTCTTGAGAAACCCCTCCTGAAATTCCCAAAGGGTATCTTCCAGCAACTGTTGTTGCCCCGAGTAAGAGCCCTGAGGTCAACCCACCATTTAGGCCATGATCACTCGGCCATTCCATTCCGCTGTGGAGGTTCAACTTCTGTTCAGGACTCCCTACTGCATAGGTCCAGGCCCGACCTCTTGTCAGGCAATAGCGTAAAGTCCTCACCGCCGGAAAGATATCTTCGTCTGGGAACGTAGCTTCAGCTAACAGAATATTTGTGGAATGGTTAACCGCTGTCCCAGACATTGAGGCAGCTCACAGGTACACACCCATTTTTTCACGTGGCAAGGGCCCGACTACCAGTGGACGGTATTTGTGACCCTTCCTGTGAGAACGGTTCAATCAGAACTTTCCACCATTCAACTTTCCGTCCGCTCCCACCGGCAACATCAATACCTGTTCGTCGTCGTGGCGGATCTTGATCAGGGCTTCGACTGCACCTTCACCTGCCCAATGGGCCGAACCGGAAGTGGGGCTCTTTCGCAGACTGCAGCCCGTAACCATGTCTGTTGTATGACTTCTTGAGTCGGCCGGTGCTTGTTGGCCCGCTGCCAATAATCTTAGTCCCTCTTTAGCGTAGAGATGTTGATCTCAAGTCTCTGATCACATACTCGCTATTCATACCCAGTGTTACAACCGATCCCCCGGTGAGAGGTGATCCACTAGCCAAACCACTCCTTCTTGCTATGTCCTTGCCCCAACATTCGGACTGCATCCAGACCTATCCTTGCACTCCATTTCACCATTATTGCTGCTGGTCAGCCTAAGAACGCGCCATCTCCGGCTCCATCATGTGCCTAAAGTGTCCTCAAAAGAACTCCAGGGGCATCAGGGTGCACTCTGACCCTGTATCAACTAGGCAACCGTACTCTCATGGCCTTCTACACTCGGCTTCCATAACTGGGAACTGCTGCGATAGAGGTCATTAGCTCTCAATACGGGCTTTACCTTACTGTCCGCACCACCACAGGGCGCCCGGCCTACTGCGTCGGTCTGTAGTTTCAACCCTGGCTGTAGCCCCTACATGTTCAAGACACTCTCTTGCGATGTGGGCCATACTGTTGCAAGCCCAGCAGAGAGGCCCCCTAGACCTCCGTGCGCCTGATGGAGCCCTTGCAGTGGAGCCCACCGCTGTGGAGTTGTCCTGAAATGGGTGTTGTGGGAAGCTGAGGTCACTTCTGGAGTTGTAGCCGGTCTGCCTTCATCAGGGACACTTCCGTACCGACAAGTTCTCTCAACTCTCCTGTCCCGCAAAGCCCTGGACCACATCTGTTTAAAGACCCTTGAGTCTCCCGCTCCTCTTCTTGCTTGGCACTACTGATGGAGTTTACCATTATGGGTATGGGTTCTTCTTCCCATCTCCACAGCGGCTATCAGTAAACACTATAAAACGTCAGGTCGCTGTCATTCGGGTCATCTCCTTGCAATTTGTCCCGTCAAGGATTTATTGTACAGTCCCACAATGAACTGATACTCTTAGTAACTTATCCACTTCTGAAAAGCCCCCATGGCCACTGGGTCTCGCTCGCCTTATTTCATTCAACATTTCCTGTAAGGCATTAGAGTACTGCATGAGGTGTCTCACCCTCTCTTTGGCGGCCGGTTGAAGAATTGGCTTCGCATGTGCTACCACCTTGGCACGCCCCCTCTTGGCTCCTTACAGCAGGAGAATATTGTTGTCCAGTTGTGTCCCTCTTCGGACGTCTGGCCGTACCATCACAGTCCGTCTAACGTCCCCCTCTCAGGCCCCCAAGGCTATCTCCGCCCCTAGTTCTGGACCTAGGTTACATATTTTAACTGCACTAACGCACCCTTTCTGTCTCAGTCCTGCAGTGCCAGTTTTTTCCATCAAATTTGGGGAGTGATTGTAAAATTGACCCTACAGGAACATAACTCACCTTGGGCGGGCATTATGGGGACACCCTGAACTGTCTCTGGGCCGGCGCCAGTGACTCGGGGGAAGACCTCCCTTCGCACCGTCCATAACATTTCGCTGTATCCTGCCTGCTACGCAAGTTGTTAAGCCGAGCACCGAGGTAGGATTCCGGAATAGCAGCGAAGTTACGGATGAAGAAAACGACTCCAACACCAGTTCAACAACCCATGTTTTTTTTTTTTTATTACTGAACATTTCGAAAGTCATTGTGAAACAAATCCCAAACAAACAACATGTATCAACAGTAGTGACCCAGCCCCTGTGGCACACAGCGCGCGCTGCCCGAGAGTGTGTCCTCTGGATGCACATCAGTTACCTACTCATCGGGTTCAGAAAGCCTAGACACCCGCTACCCTTTTAATACATACAAGGACAGGAACAATCGTGTGTGGTGCAGTTCAAAAGCAACGCGGCGGTGTGGCATCAGACGCTTACAATGTATCAGCTCTATCCCGCATCCCCAGACATATACACATAAAACAATCTCTCACATGCGAACCGGTTGCATAACATAACACGCTATAACAAGCCCCTAATCCAATAGTCCCGAATCAGGGGGCGTAGTTGGATAAACACCTATGGCCTGAAGCCAAATCTGTCCTAACTAGACTAACAGTCCTGCTCACAGTCCTAGTTTTGTTGCGTGCACGCTTTCTTTTGACCCGGGTATAACCTTTTCCCGATGGCCGGCAATTTGCGCTCTGAGGTGATGTTTCCCTGGCCTGTCCAAAGATGTAGTCGCTCCTCTCAGTCTTTGCAGAGGGCCCATTCCTTTGTGGGTCTTTCTTTGACAACAGCTTCATGCGCGACAGTTACCAACTCCTCTCTCTCTGGGGGTTCTCACACTTAGAGCCCGAAGGGAGCATTCACTCTTCATCACCAACGCAATCTCTTCCCTCGCTGCCTTCTCTTTTGTTTTTTCTTCCCAACTAAAATGGCCGCTGCCTAATGTCCTCTATCGACATGTCCTAGTCACATGTCTCTAGTCACATTCTACATTTACAATGCAACAAGTTTCCAGAGACAGTAGTGCATCATGTCTGGCCAAACACCAGATGCCAACAGAAAGCTTTACATAATAATCCACGTATTATTATTACTGAGTAAATACAATGCGGCTGTTCCACTATCCCACCACCGAGCACCAGATTCCGTCCAGGTCATCCGGCATCGCCGCAGCATATCTGCAGCAATCCACACCCAACACCGGCATGGGGAGCCCTGATAAGGCTCCGGTCACGTCCCTGTCCCGGTTCGCCCAAACTTCCTGGCCGTCCAGACAGAAAGTGAGGGAAACCGCCTATCTTTGGAACAGTATTCCCCCCCCCCTAATGTAGTTGTCAATGCAATGCATTAGACTGTATTAACCATCGTGGCCCCCTAGTGGTCAAGCACCATAGGGGGACGTCAATTTAACAGTGAAAAAATAAATAAAGTTTTAAAAGTACAAAAAAAGTATTAAAAGTCAAATCACCCACCCCTTTACCCATTCTAAACAAAATAAAAACATTAAATAATAAAAAGTTACACATATTTGTAATCACCACGTCCTGAAAAAGTCCCGACTATAAAAATATAACATAATTTTTTCCCGAACACAGTGAACACCGTAGAAGAAAAAAAATTCCAAACCCAAAAATTGCGTTTTTTTTGGTCATTTTACGTCGCTCAAAAAAAATGGAATTAAAAGTGAGTCAAAAAAGTTCGCATGCATTCAAAACTGATAACGATAAAAAGTACATTTCAGCCCGCAAAAAATTCACCCTCACTGACGTCCGTCGCCAGGTGTTAGTACTAAAAATTTCTCCGGTCGCACAAAACGGCGCCTGCAAATTTAAAGGATAGAAAAATGTTTTGGAATTTTATGAACGGTCACCAAACACATAACGGAAAAACCCTACATGTTGGAATTGCCGATGCACATCCCACCTGTAGAAAATACAGATAACACATTATATTTTACTGAAAATGAACGCCGTAAAAGCAAAAACACCGGACACATGGTGACAATATGTTTTTTTTTTTCACAATTGTCTACTTGGAATTTTTTTGCGGTTTTCTAGTACATTCTATAGTACAGTGAATAACAGCAATAGAAAGTATATCTTTTCCCGCAAATGAAAGCCCTCATATGTCCTATTAGTGGAAAATAAAAGTTATGGCTCTGGGAAGGCGAGGAGGGAAAAACCGAACGTGTCAACAAAAAAAAAAAAACCCGTCCGGTCCTTAAGGGGTTAATGTTAGCTTCATTGAAAAAAACTGTGCTTTTCTTTCAAAAATAAGGAAATTTCTAAATGACCCCAAATATTCACTGTTTAAAAAAAATAAAGGGAACGATTAAACAACACAATGTAACTCCAAGTCAATCACACTTCTGTGTCCAATGAATCAACACTGATTGTAAATCAATTTCTCCAGCTGTTGTGCAAATGGTACAGACAACAGGTAGCAATGATAGGCAATTAGCAAGACAACCCTATAAAGGAGCAGTTCTCTGTTTTGATCACTGTTTTGCACTGTCATGGCTCTCAACCCTCATATTTAATGTGAGCTGTGGCAAAGAAGGTTAGCTGTGTCTGTCAGCACAGTGTCCAGAGCATGAAGCAGATACCAGGAGACAGGCAAGTACACCAGGAGATGTGGAAGGGGCCGTAGGTTTGGCAGTGGGTCAGTTTTTTCCTTTTCAAGATGGGGTGCAGAGTGTACATTAATGCGAAAAAAAAAGAACTTTTTTGATCTTACCAAATGGCTGCAATGAAACAAAGATTGAAAAATTTAAAGGAGTCTGAATACTTTCTGTACCCACTGTACTTACTGTTTTTGATTAGAGAGGTTCCTCAGGCATACACAGAGTTTTCGCCATTTAAATTATTATATGGCTGACACAAATGAGTTTTGCTTGACATAGCAAAAAAAAAAAAGCGTGGGAAATAGAGGTGACCAGATAGAAAACAAGGCACAGATGCAAGAAAGAATAGCGAATGTCATGCCTACTGTAAAGGCACAACTTCTCAGAGCACAAGAAGCTCAGAGTAGGGTATATAATAGACATGCCAAAGTCAGAATGTTCAAACCATGGGATCAGGCACTAGTGTTGGTCTCAACAGTATAGAGTAAGTTCCTGGCCAAGTGGCAGGGACCATTAAAGTTATAGATAAAGTAGGGGATGTCAATTATACCTGCCAGGTAAGAGGAAGCGGATACAGATGTATCATGTGAACCTTGTCAAACCCTGGAAAGATAGGGACTCTTTTGAAGCAGCTTGTTTGCTTGCCCGTAACGGTCAGGTTAAAGTGTAAAACATTGTAAAAAACCCTTGGTCACAAGCAGCGTTTTGGGTATACTCAACAAATAAGGACTTGGTCATTATTTTCCCGGTTTTAAACCAGGGTATTGAAAGACAATTTACAGAAACCCCATTTAAGTTTATTTTAAGGGGTTGTAGACAAAAAAATTTTAAAGGAAGTGAAGGAGAATGTACTTTGGGGGAGTAATTGAGTTTTTCAAGAGGGTTGGTCAAGCCAACTTTTTCCCCAAAAAACCAACGGGGATGGGGGTTTTGTATGTTACAAAAAAAGTCAACAAGTCTTCAATTTTATCCTCCCCCTATGCCGAGGGAGGATGAACTTATCAAAAAGTTGGGACTTTCCCGATATATCACTACTTTGGCCTCCTTTAACAAGGGAATTTGCCAATACCCTTTTGTAAGGTCTAAAGAGAAAGCTGCTTTTTCCACTTCTGAGGGTGGTTACATTATGTGAGGATGCCGTTTGGCTACGGGACCTGGTTATTTTCAAAGGTGGGATCAAATTTGTTTTCCCCCACAGCAAGTAGCGCAGCTCGGGGCGATTGTTATATTTAGTCGTGACTTGGAGAGTCACTTGGGATAAGTCCAGGTTATGCTAAATGCTCTCCAAAAAAGTAGGCTTTATGGTTTATAACAAAAAATGGCATTGGTATGGAGGAGGTGTGATATTTAGACTATTTAGTTGGAAAAGGCCTAATCAAACCGCAATGCAATCAAGTGGAAGCAATACAAAACTGGCCCCGTTCACCAACGAAAAAAACAGGTCTGGGAATTCTTAGGAATAGTTGGGTACTACCGGCACTTTGCTTTTTAATTTTAAAAAGAAAGTTAACAGAACTCACAAAAAATACACAAATTGGTCATGGTCAAGTGGTCTCCAGAGGTGGAACAGGCATTTAATGAACTCAAGCTTGCCCAATGTGGGCAGCCTGTCCAGGTAGCACCTGATTTTACGACGAAGATGGTGGGGTTCGATCCTACCCCTTTATAGGCTGGGGCGTATGTTCAGGTACAGATGGGAGAGGAGACCCCCAAATGTACTTAAGCAGTAAGCTTTCCTCAGGCTAGAGAAACTACTCGAATGTGGAAACAGAGGGCGACATGTGTGAATGGACCTGCACCAGGTTTCTGGCATCAAAAAGCTGAAGTAGACCTATTCTATAGATGTATGAACAGTCGGACTAAAACTTTAGCTACACTGTTTTAATGGGATTTAGAACTGGCCTGTCAGCGCCAACGTTCCCTTTCATGCGCCCAGAGTGTTGGCATTTTTAAAAAGTCATGTTATATTTTTCTGGGAGAAAAAACGGAGATTTGACACTTTGATACAATGTAAAGTAATCAGTGTACATCTTGTATAACAGTATAAATTTGGTGTGCCCTCAAAATAACTCAACACACAGCTGTCGATTTCTAAATAAATTCTGGCCAATTTGCTACTTTTCCTCCATGGTGTGATGTGACCTCCAAGTGTTTTCAATGTCAAGCGTGTGTGGTGGCAACCAGCTGAGGAGTACAAAGACAAGTGTGTCTCGCCTACAGTCATGCATGGTGGTGGGAGAGTTACGGTTTGGGGCTACATGAGTGCTGCCAGTTGTGGGGAGCTTTAGTTCATAAAGAGAACCATGAATGCCAACATGTACTGTGACACACTGAAACAAAGCATAAGCCCCTCACTTCAGAAACTGGGCCGCAGTGCAGTAGTCCTACATGATAATGACCCCAAACACACCTCCAAGACGACCACTCACTCTAAAGAAAGTGAGGGTAAAGGTGCTGGACTGACTAAGCATGTCTCCAGATCTCAACCCTATTGTGCATCTTTGGGGCATCCTCAAATGGAAGGTGGAGGAGCGCAAGGTCTCTAACATCCACCAGCTCTGTGATGTCGTCATGGAGGAGTGGAAGAGGATTCCAGTGGCTGCAACCTGTGAAGCTCTAGTAAACTCCATGTCCAAGAGAGTTAAGGCGGTGCTGGAAAATAATGGTGGACACACAAAATCTTAACACTTTGGGCACAGTCTATTTTCACTCAAGGGTGTACTCAGTTTTGTTGCCAGGGGTTTAGAATGGATGATTGTGTGTGTGTGTTATACAAGCTGTACACTGATATAATGTAAAGTAGTCAGTGTCATATCTTTTTAAGGGACAACACTGAAGAACATATAATACAATATTTGCAAAAATCTGAGGAGTGTACTCACTTTTGTGAGATAATGTATAATTAAGTTTTAAATAGTCAAAAAAATACCCTGTCTGGGGGCATGTGAGAACTGCACATTTTAAATGACAAGAGAAGCAGTGCAATTCTAGGCTTAGCTGGAGATATTGCATTGGGAGGTCACCCCGGCTCAGGTACTACATTTAGGTACCAGTGTGACGACTTGTCACATTTGTTACATACATTAAAGTCAAGGGAGAAGTTTGACAAGAATGTGCTCTACAACTGGGAGCAAATTCCATGTTCTTTGTAATGAGAGTTAAAGAGCCATAGTGAAATTATTTGTTCCTGGCAGCTGTGGTTTACAGACATTTATCATAGGGGTAGCTGACCTTAAAGACTTGTGTACCCAAGGGATCACCATTAATAGAATAAATCATTGCAGTGCTTTCAAGTACACTCAAAGCTTGCCATCCACATGATGCCACAAGGTGGTCCGGAGTCCATCAACATATCAGGAAAGGCTATTTTCAGTCCTTATATTCTTTCTCCAAAACAATTACATTAGCAGCTTTCAGCTACTAACAAAATCATTGCAATGGTCATGGCTAACTAGGTACTATGACTTTAGAGTATTTCTTCTCTGTGGTGGCAATGCAAGAGAAACTAGTCCAATATAAGCTATATAAAAAAAAGGGTGTCCAAGAGTAAAAAAAAAATAAAAATAGATTAATAATCAGTAAAGATTGAGTAAGCAATGTTTTTCTCTGGATGGATCCTCTCTGGCCTCACTAAGAGGTCACTTTCTACTTGCAAACGGGGACATACCTGTCATTAAAGTTGAGTTGGATGGGAAGCGACTAGAGGGGAACTGCTATGTTACAGTGCTTAGACCCTATTGAACAATATTTCATGCCATATCTAAATATATTCAAAAACACTCATGGGAAATGAGCTAGGACTCTACAGAATCACTTATTGCAAGTATTTCTCAAGTTACATCTGACTTCCTGAGCCTTGTAATATGAATGGGATGAATGCCAACCAGATATTCATATGAAGACAGCTGTTTTGGCGTGTTACCGCCTCATTTTTGCAGAGTAGAATACTAGTTGGCTAGGTGAGAGGCTCTAGGTGTAGCTCGAAAGGGGTAACTTTCCTCATTTGGGAGAGGCACCATGTATGTGTATGAAGACCTAAACACCATGAGTTGCTCCACTGAAATTTAAACAGGCTAACGGGAAATAAGCTAGAACTTGGTGGCGCAACCTATTGGATATACTGTAGAATTCATTAAGTTCAGGGTTAGTGAGATTTGAGGAATGCTACATCCAATTGGTCACGCTGCAGAGTTCTAGCTCATATCCTATGAGTTGTTTTGAATTTGTATGTCTCCAAAAACCTACATGGTGCCTCTCCCTAATTAAGAAGCATTACCCCTATGGCATATCTGATATAGTACAATACACATGTTTATCATTTATCTATCTATACCTCCCAATATGTCAAATGTACGGCAACTCATAGAAAAGGTCTAATAATAATGGTGGGGTGTATTCAAAACAATTCATACCCTTTTTGCCATAGGCAAAGTTAAACTCCATATAGTTGACCATCAAAAATCATAGAAGAGTGAAGAAATCAGGCGATACCTTTTAGAGGCTAACTGAGTATATTTGATAGTGAGCTTTCGAGAGGACTAGCTCTCTTCTTCAGACATGATGTTATACAACAAACTGAAAATACACAGACTTTTTATACACAAAAAACATGGATCTTCAAAGGATCTTAGAATTCTTAAAAATAACAAAATTCAATATAAGTAGAGCAGTTATTTACAACAGGTCAAGAAATAAACAGTCTGGAAACTTGTGTGGTGTGACAGGAGTGATCAGTTATTATTTTTCTTATCTATGTGCAATTAGAGGTGATTTGTTGCCCTCACAGTTCACACATAGTTTGACATGAAGCTGGCATGACTATTTAACCCATTTTGCAGAGTTTTAAATTTTTGCATTAATTTATATTCCCATTCCTTCCTCTCCCTCTGAGTCTTAAAATTTCCCATTAAGATTGTAACCTGTAAATCTTCCATGGAGTGATTTTCTCCAGAGAAATGTGCGGCCACTGGGAGATCTGTTCTGCTGTTGTTAATGGTGAATCGGTTTAAATTCATACGCTGACTGAGTCTCTGCCCTGTTTCCCCCACATAAAGGCCTGTGGTCGGACATTGCACACACATGATTAGATACACCACATTGGAAGACCTGCAGACCTGTTGTAAATAACTGCTCTACTTATATTGCATTTTGTTATTTTTAAGAATTCTAAGATCCTTTGAAGATCCATATCTTTTGTGTATAAAAAGTCTGTACATTTTCAGTTTCTTGTATGACATCATGTCTGAAGAAGAGAGCTAGTACTCTCGAAAGCTTACCATCGAATATACTCAGTTAGCCTCTAAAAGGTATCGCCTGATTTCTTCACTCTTCTACTACTTTCTATGGCTAACACGGTACAACATTATACTACTAGCAACTTGGAAGATACCACAATGTACCGCTCAAGAATGGAACTGAAAAACCGGCTTAAGAAACTTGCACAACTCAACAGCGACATCTTCTTCTTAACAAAATGCAAAAAGGAGAGACTCATACCAAAAGGCTTCACTCTGCATAACCCAACCCAGCACACCTACAACAGCCGATATGCAGAACAACTATGTATTCGGACATCTGAGAGGCTGCGGAACAATATGATAAAAATTTCCTATAACAACAAAAGAAGAACACAGGAGGAGATACAGGCCCTAAAGACATCACTGGAGAATGACACAGAGGAGATGAAGGCCAAACTCCACACATAATACCGGAACTGCAGGACATGCTTATCAACAACCAGAAGAAAAAGCTCCAGAGACTGAGGCAGAAAGGCTTCATCACTACAACTACAAGCACCAGCCCAGCTCAGCAGACCTGTGTTGTGAACCTTTCCTCCTATGAGCCAAACAAACATGAAATGTCAGTTCTCTCCAAAGGTCTCTCCTTCTGCCCCTCAGCACTCACTGACCATGTCAAACTCTGCAATGATATGGAGGAGTTCTTCAGAAAAATGAGATTGAGGGAACACTTTTATGGAAAAGACCTTCCATACAGCAGGAACTCTGAGACAGAACAGCCAATAACGAAACCAACCAAAAAATCTACCTGGACCCCACGGCCCGGAATTAATGCAGCACTAGATAAATACATTGACTGTTTCAGAAGCAAAGTGAAATCTGAAATCCTGGAGAAACAAAAGAAACAAGTACACAACCTAACCCTGCAGGAACAGAAGGCTATTGCCTCACTGTAAGAAAATCAGGATATAATCATAACACCAGCTGACAAAGGGGGCGCAATAGTCATGATGAACATCTCTGACTACATCCAGGAAGCAAACAGACAACTGTCAAACCCCATCCACTACTGCAAACTTGGAAATGATCCCACAGAGGCCTATATGAAACAACTAAAGGATATGATAAAAAAGTTTCCAATTCAGGTTCGGAAGCAGGTGGAATTGCTTATCCCAGAGGATCCCAAGCTGGGCTGCTTCTATATGCTCCCCAAGATCCATAAAGATGGCAACCCTGGGAGGCCTATCATTTCGGGCATTGGGACACTGACAGAGAATATCTCAGGTTGGGTGGAAAATCTCCTAAAACCCCTGGTCAAAGATACTCCAAGCTACATCCAGGACACAACAGACCCTCTTAACAAACTCAATGCCCTCGGTCCACTTCCTGAGGACACCATTTTGGCCACCATGGATGTAGAATCCCTGTATACAAACATTCCCCACAAGGATGGAGTTGCAGCATGTCAGGTGCACCTAGAGAAACAAGACCTCCCAACAAAACCAGTCACACAGCTCATCCAGTTCATACTCAGCCACAACTATTTCACTTTTGGAGAAGACCTGTATCTACAGAAAATGGGAACTTCTATGGGGTCCAGATGTGCGCCCCAATATGCAAATCTCTTTATGGCGGTATTGGAAGAAGCATATTTATCAATATGCACCACCAAACCCATGATGTACCTCCGTTATATCGATGATATCATTGTCATCTGGACTGCGGGCGAGGAGGCCCTAATTCAATTCCATAATGACTTCAATAACTTTCACCCCACCATCAACCTCAAGCTTACCTATTCAGAGAACAAAATCCACTTTCTGGATACCACAATACACATCAAAGACCACCGGCTGCTCACATCAGTGTACCACAAACCGACTGACAGAACGGCCTACCTCAGGAATGACAGCTTCCACCCCAAGCACACAAAACAGTCTATTATCTACAGCCAGGCTATACGGTACAATCGGATTTGCTCCGACAAAGCAGACCTGGACAAGCACCTTCTGGACCTGAGGACGAAATTTCTCAAACTTGGATACAGACCAAATTGACAGACAACCAAATCAGCAAAGCAGCAGCCATCAACAGAGACAGTCTGCTCACGTACAAAGAGACCCACAATGAAGAACGAGTACCCCTAGTTGTCACTTACAACCCACAACTGGAGATCCTATGAATGATTGCCAAGGAACTCCAACCTGTGCTACATAGGGACAACAGACTCAAGGACATATTCCCAGTCCCCCCTCTCCTTTCCTTTCGCAACCACCAAACCTGCGGCGTATTATTGTCCGGAGTGCTCTGAAGGCCCCAACAGAAAATGGCACCTCACTCTGCCTGCAAAGCAGGTGCAAGACCTGCAGGCACATCCACACCGCTGACAATGTCCCTGTCCCACAGTCACAACAGGTGCACAGAATTAGGGGGACATTTTCCTGCAGGTCTAGCAATGTGGTGTATCTAATCATGTGTGTGCAATGTCCGACCAAAGGCTTTTATGTGGGGGAAACAGGGCAGAGACTCAGTCAGCGTATGAATTCACACAGATTCACCATTAACAACAGCAGAACAGATCTCCCAGTGGCCGCACATTTCTCTGGAGAAAATCACTCCATGGAAGATTTACAGGTTACAATCTTAATGGGAAATTTTAAGAATCAGAGGGAGAGGAAGGAATGGGAATATAATTTAATGCAACAATTTAAAACTCTGCAAAATGGGTTAAATAGTCATGCCAGCTTTATGTCAAACTATGTGTGAACTGTTAGGGCAACAAATCACCCCTAATTGCATATAGATAAGAGAAATAATTACTGATCACTCCTGTAACCCCTCACAAGTTTCCAGACTGTTTATTTCTTGACCTGTTGTAAATAACTGCTCTACTTATATTGAATTTTGTTATTTTTAAGAATTCTAAGATCCTTTGAAGATCCATGTCTTTTGTGTATAAAAAGTCTGTGTATTTTCAGTTTGTTGTATAACATCATGTCTGAAGAAGAGAACTAGTCCTCTCGAAAGCTCACTATCAAATATACTCAGTAAGCCTCTAAAAGGTATCGCCTGATTTCTTCACTCTTCTACTACTTTCTATGGCTAACACGGTACAACATTATACTACCATCAAAAATCATGAAATAATAAAATGCCTAAAACTTAGTAACTTTTATTTTACACATTTAAAAGCACAAAATTCATGGAGCCCAAAAGCAGCCAGAGATCAATAGTATCTACACAGACTATCCAGTCACTAGAAAAGCAGGGACATTGCTAACATCTATTTAATTCAGGCTAGAGGTTAGCAATGACACAGAAGCCGAACAGTTTGTAAATAGGTCCCACAACTTTCTCTTAACCCCTTCCCGATATAGAAATACCTGTATGTTCTAGCGGGAAGTGACTTTCCGCAAGTGCGTCCTGGACATTGTGAAGGCACTCAAGCGAGACTCGCGCGATTGCAGCATGGGAACAGCTGTATATTACAGCTGGCCCCACACTAAATTGCCCGTGGCCAGAACTCACTCCCGCCACAGGCAATTAACCCTGTAGCTGCCTTCTGTCTCTATCAGAGCCCTCATGGCACGATCACGGGCTCCAATGGCTTCCCTGCCTGTAGCGTCAGTATACCCGGCCGTGCTGTGTACTGCTCTCCATTGTAACAAGTCCCCTATGGGGAAAAATAAAGAAAAAAAGTAAAAAAGTACACTGCCCTTTTCCCCTTTACAGACACCAATCGCCCACAAAAGGATTTTAAAAAAACTATGCATATTTGGTAATGTCGCGTGCGTAACGGCCTACACTATAAATCTATCAGCTGTTTAAGTCACACGGTGAACACCGTAAAAAAAAATGTCAGTTCATCCCACAAAAAAAAGTCCTTACACAGCTCTGCATATGGATAAATAAAAAAAAGTTATGGCTATCAGAAGATAGCGATGCATAAATATTTGTTTACACAATAAAAACAATTTTTGAAAGCACTTCAATCTAAAAAAAACCTATATAACTTGGGTATCGTCGTAATCGTATCGACCCAGAGTCATTTATACTGCGTAGTGACTGAAATAAAAAATAAAAAGCACTAGCAAGATTGCTGTATTTTGTTCAAAACACCTCACAAAAACCTTGCTGAAAAGCAATCAAAGCTTCACATGAACCCCATAATGATACCGATGAAAATGTCAACTCAGCCCTTAATCAGCTCCTTATATAGAAAAATAAAAAAAACGCTATTACTATTGTGTAAAAGTAATAAAACACAACATAAAATTGATATCATTATAATCATACTGACCCGGATAGTAAAGACATCATGTCATTAATGCCCGGTGAACGCTGTAAAAATGAAGCCCAAAATATAATGGTGGAATGGCATTCCCCTCCTCCCCCATTTTCATGGCCCAGTGGTAAAAAAAAATATGGAACAACTGTGCGCCCAAAATGCACAATACACCCATAGATGAGATCCAAGAACGGTGTTGAATCCATGATGGGGTGACTTCTGGAAGGTTTTACTCTTCCAAAAACCAAATAGTGCTCCCTCCCTTGTACAGCATGTCATGCGCCCAAACAGCAGTTTATACCCACATATAGGATATTGATAAACTTGGAAGATATTTCAGGGTTTCATAGTTTCATAGTTTGTCAGGCCGAAAAAAGACATACGTTCATCCAGTTCAGCCCATTTTGCTAGTTGCTAAAGTGTTAAAGTGTTGATCCAGTGTAAGGCAAAACCTCCATGGGGTAGAAGCCAATTGTCCTCATGCTAGGGAAAAAATTCCTTCCCGACTCCAATCTGGCAATCGGAATAAATCCCTGGATCAACGACCCTTCGCCATAATCCTAGTCATTATAACTTGTTATATTATCACTCTCCAGAAATGCATCCAAACCCTTTTTGAACTCTGTTATTGAATTCACCATGACAATTTCCTCTGACAGAGAGTTCCACAGTCTCACTGCTCTTACAGTAAAGAATCCCTTTCTATGTTTATGCAGAAACTTTCTTTCCTGTAGACATAGAGGATGCCCTCTTGTTCTAGATACAATCCTGGGTATAAATAAATCTTTAGCAAGATCTCTATATTGGCCCTTAATATATTTAAACATATTTATTATGTCCCCCTGAAGCCATCTTTTCTCTAAACTAAATAACCCTAACCTTGCTAATCTTTCTGGGTATTGCAGTCCACCCAGTCATTTTATTATTTTTGTTGCCTTTGTACCTGTTCAAGCTCTACAATGTCTTTCCTGTGCACTGGTGCCCAAAACTGTACACAATATTCCATGTGTGGTCTAACCAGTGACTTGTATAGTGGGAGAATAATGTTCCCATCATGTGCATCTGTGCCCCTTTTAATACACCCCATGGTCCTGTTTGCCTTGGCAGCTGCTGCCTGACACTGGCTGCTACAGTTAAGTTTACTGTCCACCAGGATTCCCAAGTCCTTCTCCATGTCACTTTTACCCAGCATTTTTCAGTTTAACATGCAATCATGGAGTGGATTTTTCCTCCCTATGTGCATAACCTTGCATTTATCAGTGTTAAACCTCATATTTTCCCCCAGTCCAAGCATTCTCATTTTACTTACCAACATTTTATGTGACACAGTATCAAATGCTTTAGAAAAATTCAAATATATGACATCCAGTGCCTCATCCCGATCCAGTCTGGAACTAACTTCCTCATAGAAGCTGATGAGATTAGTCTGACAGGACCGATCCTTCATAAACCCTTGCTGGAACGGAGTTATACATTTATTTTCAGTGAGATACTCCAGGATAGCATCTCTGAGAAAACCTTCATATATTTTACCCACAACAGAGGTTAAGCTTACTGGCCTATAGTTTCCAGGATTACTTTTTGACCTCTTTTTGAATATTGGCACCACATTTGCTATGTGCCAATCCTTCGGGACATACCCCGTTATTAGACAGTCCATAAATATTAAGAATAGGGGCCTATCTATCATATTAACTCCCTTAGGATACGCGGGTGTAAACCGTCAGGGCCTGGGGATTTGTCTGTTTTAATCTTCCTAAGTTGGAGCTGCACTTCTTCCTGGGTTAGACAAGAAACATTTAGGTTGGAATTTACCTCCTCCCTTTGCTCATTAACAGGAAGCTCATCCTCCTCGGTAAATACAGTGGAGAAGAAATTGTTTAATAGGTTTGCTTTCTTCTCTTCGCCCTCTATAGTCTCTTCCTCTGTACTTTTTAAAGGGCCAATGTTTTCTTTTTTTAATCTTTTTATTATTTATATAGTTAAAAAAATATTTTGGGGGTTACTTTTACTTTCTATGGCAATATGTCTTTCTGTCTCCAGCTTTGCTGCCTTTATAATTTTTTTACATATTTTATTTTTTTCCTTATAGCTTTTTAGTGCCTCTTCACTACCCTCCTGTTTAAGTAGCTGAAACGCTTTCTTTTTGTTTTTTATTGCCTCCTTTACATCTCTGTTGATCCACATTGCGTAACAAATTTTGGGATACTTTTTTCCAGGGTTCATTGTAAAAATTAAACATTTTCAGCTAAATTTGCAGGTTGGTGGAAAAAAATTTTTTTTAATTTTCACAGCCAAACTCTAAAAAAATGTGTACAAAAGGGTGAAAAGGCCCGATATACTCTGCAAACCTGTAATGGTGCCTATTGAAAATCATAGTGAAAATAAGACCCCAAAGTCCTGTCGGTGCTCCTCCTGTTCTGAGGTCTGTGGTTGAGCCATATAGAACACTAGGACCACATATGGGATATCTCAAAAAACTGTAGAATTGGGGGATTCAATGATGAGTTGCATTTTCCTGGTCACATCTACCGTGTTCCAGTGAATAATATATTCAAATTTAAAATCTGCAAAAAAATTTTACATTTTAAACTTTCACCTCCACTTTGCTTTAATTTCTGTGAAACACCTATAGGGTTAATAAACTTCCTAAATGCTGTTTTGAATACTTTAATGGATGTTTTTATTAGATACAGGCCCCTCAATGTCACGGCAAAACTGGTCTGGTCCCTAAAAAAAGCTATGTTGCAAAATTTCTTAAAAATGTGAAAGATGACTACTAAATTTAAGACATTTAAAAAATGGTGCCAACCTACAGTAGACATATCGTAGATGCTAGTTATTTTGTGTGGAATAACTGTCTTACACGCATACATTTTTGAACTGTGAAAATGGCAAATTTTTCAACATTTTCATGATGTTTTTCACAAATAAACAAGGATTGTATGGACCAAAATTATTCACTAACTTAAAGCACAATGTGACACAAGGAATCTCTGAATCACATGGATAGGTAAAAGTATCAAAAGGTTATTATCACATAACGTGACACATGTCAGATTTAAAAAATGGGGCTCTGTCGGGGAGGCTGCAACGGTGAAGGCAAAACTAACAAACTGTGTTGTAACAAAAGAAACAGAGAAATGGTCTACTTAGTAACATGATAGATTGCGCCCTAGTTGAAAGTGTATCAAAATCATTTTTTTTTTCTTTGCTTATTGCTTGGTCTATATGTACCTGCTAACTCACTCTATTGATTGAGGACTTTACAGGCCTATCAGAGCACAGCAGTGACCATTTGATGGCAATTGGTGAATGTGATGCTGCATTTTTTTTAATGATATTTACCTATCCGAGAGCAGCACTGAGAACTTGACTACAATTGGAGAGTGAAGTTAAGACCCTTCTACTGGTAGATACTAAGGATGAATGGAACATAGTTACATAGTTTATAAGGCCAAAAAAAAAAGACAGATGTCCATCCAGTTCAGCCTATTTTGCTAAATTGTTGATCCAGAGGAAGGCAAAAACCCCAATGAGGTAGAAGCTATTTGTCCTAATTTTAGGGGAAAAATTCCTTCCTGACTCCAATCTGGCAGTCGGAATAAATCCCTGGCTCAACGAACCCTGTCCAGAATCCTAGACCCTATAACTTGTTATATTATTACACTTCAGAAATGCATCCAAACCCTTTTTGAACTCTGTTATAGAATTCACCATGACAATTTCCTCTGGCAGAGATTTCCACAGTCTCACTGCTCTAACAGTAAAGAATCCATTTCTATGTTTATGTAGAAACTTTGAGATTGGTCATTTGATAATGGGCTAATTTGATTGTGCTCTCCCCTTTAAGAAGGGACTTATGTACATACTTAATGCCAGAGAGATTTAAACGCAGTGCCGTACCTCTATAACCCTGATGATGCCACATTCAGTGGCGAAACATGTAGAGGAGTTGTAGTTTCTGTGCTCTACATCTTGTTTATAGTGCAGTAGGCCACTTATCCACTGCTAATAACTGAAGCTTCAGTTACCAGTCCTAGGCATGCCCCAGTGATAGACCTAAAATGTCTGAATTGGCTAGAGGTTAGCAATGTCCTTGTTTTTCTAGTGACTGCATAGTCAGTATAGGTACTATTAAACTATTACGCTTTAAAAGGGATCTCTGGCGCTCTGATCTCAGATCTCTGGTTGGTTTTAGGCAGCCAATTTTTGATCCTCATCGACACAATAACTAATAGACAGTGGATCTTTAAGTGAGGGTGCTTTAGTTGGTGTCTTTACTTCTTCTGTTCTTGATACTTGGTATCTTTTAATCTTCTTGGGACTCTGAATTTTGCTCTTTTAAATGTGTAAAATAAAAAGTTACTAAATGTTAGGGATTTAATAATTTTTGATGGTCAAGGCGTTTAAATTTGCCTATAGCAAAAAGGGTTTAAGTATATCAAACGTATTTCCTAAAGAGTGCAAAGATATTGTTAGTGTAGGAAGAGTGGAACATGGTTTATAACATCCAGTGAATGGGAATTCAGGCATTGGGAGGTATGTTCACTGCACTATCCCAAAAAATGTTTAAATCTATTAATCGATATATATTATATAATAGACATATAATATATAGATATATAGATTTATAGATATATTAGAAGCCAAGTCAAAAGAACAGGGTCTTTGTACAGCTCAGAAAACTTACACCCTTCTCACAGAATGAACCCCAATGAAATCTAGTATGATGGTTTAGACTACCAAGAGACTCCAAAGATCTGTACTCCATGGGTCTCTGAGGAGTTGACAGCTGTTGCTAGGATTAAAAATGAAATGAACGTGGGGTTTCAAAGACGTATAAATGTGATATCCGGGACTAATTGCTGACATTTGTTAGCTGTATACACTTACCAAAAGAGAAAACAGTCAGAAATTAATGTGCATGTGACTTTAAATCACAACCTAGAAACTAAGCCTGCAGACTAAAATTGGCACAATGAGACACGCAGATCATATTCGGTCTCAGATAAACTGCAGCGCAGGGGGCCAGGCTGTAAAAGTGGCTTAGCGCCGTGTTTCTACTCAGACCAAACGCATTCTTCTAAAAACCTTTGAAGTTCTTGCATAGCCCAAGAACGTGACATTTGTTGCTGCAGTTTGTTATAATCAGGTTTCTTTTTATGTTTAAGTGATTTCTATTATATGTAAACCATTAAAAACTAAGGAATTATTGCTAATAAATATTGACCAGTGATGATTGGAAGTATTCTATGTAAAGGTTTCCTGCAGATGGTAACTGCAATGGGTGGTATAACTGTGAACAAACATCGCTGCAGCATGAAGGACACGGCCGTCTTCGCTTCTGACAAAGAGGACAGGATGTGGATTTTGAACATCCTAGTACCTATCGACAATGCTAAAGAGCATAGAACTAGAGAGCAAACCAACCACCAAGACCGAAGAAGAAACATAGTACAGAGCCACTCAAAGGTACTAACCTAGATATTTTTAAAGTATCGTATATGTTCAGCTTCAATGCTACTTTACAGCTATGAAATAAATCTACTTAAATAATATACCATATCCATTTACAAATGGACCCAGTTCCTTTTTATCTGGCACTTGTAATGACTTACAGCTTATGATCTAAGGGGTTGTACAGAGAGAAAAAAAATAAACTACAAGCCCCCATCTTTCTCTTCCCAATCTCAGACTTGGGAGGCAGGACCAAAGTGAAGGGGCTTCAAAGGCTATCATGAAAAAAATAAACAAACAAACCCCTTCAGGTCTAGTTCACATCTGTTTTCAAAGTGTCAAAAATTACACAAACAAATAACTACACTATTTTTCATTTAACACAACCTTGTAGCTAATATGGTGGATCAGGCAATGTTGGTGTCCACTGTGACATGGAGTCCTGTGCCACCAAGGCTATGAACAGAACCTCCAATGCAGATGTAAACCTGGCCTGACGTTACAGAAGTGCCTAACTTTAGCAAACATATTTAGCAAATATTTTATATTTAGCTTTCATCTTTTGCAGGGTTTAACGAGTCTTCCCATCTTACACATATTTAGCATATCCCATCGTTATGCCATTAAAGTGTGACAGGCGTAGGTCGAGCACGCGTGCCCGGATGTACTCAGAACTCCCACAGCAACTAATGGGAAGTTTGGAACATTTCTCCTTTCTAAATGGAGAGCTTCGGGAATCCGTCCTCAATGTATGTGCGAGTCCTAGCTCTGGTACCCACACCTATCACACATATCCTATCACTGTGCCACAAATGTGTGAGATAGGAAAACCTCTTTAAAGGGATTCTCTGGGAAAAGAAGAAAACTAAACAGATAAACTGCATGTCAAAGTGAAAAAATTCCTATATATCTTTAACCCCTTAAGGACCCTGGACGTATGAGTACGTCCCAGAGTCCCTAAGAGGCTTTGCAGGGGAATCGCTCCACGACCTCCCCACATAGCCGGCGAGTGTTAGTGGCTAATCGCAGCTAACACCCGGCCGTTACAGCGCAAGTGGGCAGCGTCGCCCGCCTGTGCTGTTTAACTCCTTAACCTAAACGAATGAAGAGCACCACTCTTCCCGGTGATCGGCATCCCCGCAGCGTAGCTGCGGCGATCTGATGCCTGGACATGGCATCGTGAAGGCTCCCACCGCTGCCATGTCCTCGTTTGCTCCACTTCCGGCCGCAGGCCATCTTGGTACAGTCTAATGCATTGTCTAGGCAATGCATTAGGCTGTATTAACGATCGCGCCCCCTAATGGTCAAGCACCATAGGGGGACTCAATGTTAAAGTAAAAAAAAAAAAAGCTTCCGGCTGCCATAGCAATTGATCACCCCCCTGCAATTACGTTGCGGGGGGTTATTAGAGAGAAGAGCGGTGAGCAGCACCATTCCTCATTCAGCTAGAAGCCGCGATCGCCGCAGCATCTGAAGTGTTAACAGCAGGGATGGAGCCAGCTTCATCTGTGCTGTTAGCTGCAGCTGCCGGCTTTACAGCACTATCTCGGGCCAGCAGGGGACTGGAGTGCAGTGATGCTGCGGGAAGCCGGCAGCAGGGTTTAACCCCCTAAACATCACCACTAGTTTCCTGTAGCGCATTCAGACTATAAGGCGTACCCCTATCCCCCTCCCCAAAGATGAGGGGAAAAAGTGCGTCGTAGGGGCCGTTCACACAGCTTATTTGTGCGCGGATTGGAGCCGTACTGCGCGCCAGATTTTCGCTGCAGTACGGCGCCAATCCGTCGCAGTAATTACGGTAATGCACAGTTCTCATAGAGAACAGTGGATTCCGTCGCTCCTCGCCGCTTGGCGAATCCGGCGGACGGGGAGAAAGTGACATGCACATTATCCAGGCGCAATACACGCCGTGGATAATGGAAGTGTATGGGGCCGGCGGGCAGCACCCCCCGCCGCGCTCCGGCCCCGCCCTAGTCCCGCCCCTTATTCAAGCAGTAATTGCGAGTGCAATCCGGCTCGCAATTACTGCTTGAATAAGCCGTGTGAACACGGCCTTATAGTCCAAAAAGTATGGTAATCTATTCACACAGTTTTGCTGGTTGAAGCTGTAGATCACATCTCTCTCCTCATTAAAACCTGTGTAGTATTGGAGATACTTTTTTTTACTCACATGGTTTAATTGAATGCCTTTGGCATCATCTACACCTCAGTGGTGTTACTGAGTAGATGTGGAATTCCATTAACCAAATATAGAATATCATAAAAATGTTATTTATATCTGTAATTCAAGTCAATTAGAGAAATCCATATATTGAATAGACTCATTACACAGAGCAATAGATTTCAAGCATTTATTTCTTTTAATGTGGACGATTATGGCTTACCGCTCATGAAAACCCAAAATTCAGTATAGAAAAAAATTAGAATAGTGTATTAGACTAATTAAAAAAAATGTATTGTAATGCCGAAATGTTGGCGTACTGAGAGGTATATACACTATATGTACTCAATACTTTATTGGGGCTCCTTTTGCATGAATTACTGCATCAATGCGGCATGGCATGGAGACGTCTGTGACACTGCTGAGGTGTTAGGTTATGTTCACACGCCGTATTGCACAGCAATATGCCCGGTGTTTTAGGAGTATGCGCTGGACAGTGCGTACTTCCAAAACACTGACAGCCGGGTTCCATTCACCCTCACTCTCCCTGGTGCGTAAGCGCCGCCAAGAAGTGACACGTCAATTGTTTTCCCCGCCATGTATTATACACTGGGGAAAATGTTGGGCATTCATAGTAAGATCTATGAATTACCATTATTGCGGGGCATATTTCTGGCATATTGCAGCGCAATTGCAAGCTGAAATACACTCTGCAATTACTGTGTGTGCACATACTCTTATGGAAGCACAGGTTGCCTTGATATTGCTCTTCAGCTCGGCTGCATTGTTTGCTCTGGTGTCTCTTATCATAGACACTCTATGGGGTGTAGATCAGGCGAGTCTGCTGGCCAACCAAGCACAGTGATACAGTGGTTATTAAACCAAGAATTGGTACTTTTGGCCCTGTGGGCAGGTGACAGGTCCTGTTGGAAAATGAAATCGGCATCTCCGTTGAGCTTGTCAGCAGAGGGAAGCATGAAGTTCTCTAAAATGTCCTGGTAGATAGCTGTGCAGACCTTGGCCTTAATATAACAGTGAACCAATACCAGCAGATGACATGGCTCCCCAAACTATTACTGACTGTGGAAACATCACACAGGACCTTAAGTAACTTGGATTGTGTTACACTCCGCTCTTCCTCCAGGATCTGGGACCTCCATTTCCAAATTAAATGCAAAACTTACTTTTATCTGAAAACAGGACTTTGGCCAATGAGCAACAGTCCAATAGCACATCTACTCAGCAACACCACAGAGATACAGAGGATGCCAGCAGAGATTCCATTGAACCTATTAAACATAAGAAAAAGTACCAAATGTATCTCCAAAACTACACAGGTTTTAACCCCTTAATGACATTGGCCGTATGTTCCTGATGCCAGTTACGGGCTATGTAGCGAGATCACAGCACATAAATTGCAGCCAACACCTGCCGGTTACAGCACGGGAGGGTGCCTCCGCTATCCCGCACTGTTTAACCCCTTAGACGCCGCGGCAAAGATGGCATCTAAATCAATGAGAAGCGGTGCCGCGCACTGTTTCTCATTCCAATTGGGCCATCAGCGGCGAGATCGCTGTGTCCTGATTGGTTAACATGGGAGCTGGAAGTCTTGTGAAGGCTTCCATCGCTGCCATGTTTTCGATTTCCCAACTTCTGGCCCCAGGCAGGAAGTGGGGAAACCGCCATCTTGGTACAGCCTAATGCATGTCGTACACTGAACACAGGAGAAGAAAAAAAATTCCAAGCGCCAAAATTGCAGTTTTTTTTGTCATTTCACGTCCCATAAAAATTGGAATAAATGTAATAAAAAAAAAGTCGCATTCATTCCAAACTTATTGCAATAAAAAGTACACTTCAGCCTGCAAAAAATGCACTCTCACTGAAGTCTGTAGGTGTCAGTGCAAAAAAGTCATTGGTCGCAGAAAATGCCGCTCCGGCATAAATTTCAAAAATTGAAAATGTTTGGAATTTTGTGCCAAAACATAACGGAAACCCTACATGTTTGGTATTGGCGGATGCGTATCAACCTGCAGAATACAGATAACACATCAGATTTACTGAAGATTGAACGCCGTAAAAGCAAAACACCTGTATGTTTTTTTTCACATTTTGCCCCACTTCGAATTTTTTTTTGCGGTTTCCCAGTATATTCTATAGTAATATGAATAACACCAATAGATCTTGTCCCGCGAAATAAAAGCCCTCATATGTCTATGTAGGTGGAAGAACAAAAAAGTCATGGCTTTCAGAAGGCAAGGAGGAAAAAGGAAGGTGTTGATGATAAAGATGTGATGTACAGCTTCTACTATTTTACATGTTCACACGGGCATGTTCTTAGGGCATGTTCACACGGCGGTTTTGGCCGCGAGTTTTGCCGCGGTTCCCGTGACCAAAACCTCGTCGGACCTCGCCGCAAACTCGCGTCTCCCGACGCGGGTTTGCGGCGCGGGCGCTGGGCATGGTCTCGGGGCGGGTGGGGCGTGGTTTGGGGCGCGGCTTGCGCCGAGGGTTTGCCCCCATGCAAATTAATAGCAGGGGGCAAACCGCGCCGCGCAGAGCACTCCCTGTCCAAACCCGCGGCGTGTGAATATTAACGCGGTTTCCAATAGGAAACCATGTTAATAATCTAGGCGCGATTTGGGCGTGGTTTTGGCCGCGGAAACCGCGTCGGAACCCGCGGCCAAAACCGCGCCCCAATCCACCGTGTGAACCGGGCCTTAGGGTATGTTCACACGGCGTGTTGGGTTTGTGTCGACATACGCTTTTAGATGCGTGTTCAGATCCGTCTGTCAGACCCCAAACGGACTCAAACACGCAGTAACAAATAGCAGCGCGATTTACATTGCTTTTACTTTGAAACATGCATCTGTGTTTACACGAGTGATCGCCGATGCGTGTCTCACTGCGTCTTTCGGATCCGTTCCAAAAATTGACAAGTCAATTCTCGGTCCAAAAGACGCAGCAGAAGCCCTATTTTAAACTATAGAGCACGCTCCTGCTGCATCCAAACACGCAGCTGTGTGCTGGATCCGTATAGGATCCGATCGTCTGCTTTTTTGGATGCAATTTTCGAATCCAAAATCGGATCCAATAATGCTGTGTGAACGGCCCCTTATTGTCCTTATAATGAGATCAGATGACGTCTTGCCCAGTGCCACTCTAGATGTCTTAGTTCGCTGATAATAGGCTAATCTCATAGGCTGCTGGGTTCTTCAGAGGTCAGAGCACTCATGTCAGATAATCATGTTTCTAAATATATTGTGTTTATTTATGCTGTATATTATTATTTAAAATTGCCCAAGACACCAACATGAAGTAACTTTATAAGATATAATAAAAAGCTTAAGAATATTACCTGCACTGTCTTATAGATCTATTTCAGATTCCTGACAATGTGCTACCATGCGTCACATCCTTCAATCCCAGTCTCTGACTTTCCTGCCACATATTAACTTTTACAAGTCTATTAAAGTGCCAAAGTACAGATTTATCACATGTTATATCTCAAGCAGTTTTTTGTACTTTGACATTTTCCGCCTTCCGCCCATCCATTCTGACACACCTAAGTCCCACGTATCCACCTGAGTTTACATACGGACGTCAACAAATGTTCAATAATCCACTTAAAGAAACATAGGTAACAAACATTGCCGGATGTGGACCACAAATGGAGAGAAGCTTCAGTCTACAGTCAGTTTGGGATTTAGCCTGTGAGGAGAATACTTTATATGAAGATGGCACATAGGGATTTGCTAATGATAACATAACAGATGCAGATAGCGGTTGATCATAATTTCGTGGTCATTTTTTCATAGTAGGTTAAAAGAAAAAACAAACTTAAAAACACAGCATACCCCAACTTTAGTTATTTATTGTGACCATTGTGCAGTATATTATACAGTATATGACTATATATGAAATGACAGTAACATTATCATTTGTTTTAGAGCACCATTAATCCCAAGGCACTGTACAAGTAAATGGGTTTAGAAACTTAATATAAGACCAAGACAAATACACTATTAGCGCCATATATACACTGCCTGCAAATGCTGACAATCTACAATGAAGGAGAGATAGTAGTTGGTAGGATGGACTTGTTGTTTCTTGATGACTGTTTAGGGCAGTGACAGTTTTTATGTAGGGCGTAGGCCATCCCGAAGAGATGGGTTTTCAGGTCACTTTTGAAAGTTTTAAAGTTTGAGAAGATTCTGATTTGTTGGGGGAGCGAGTTCCAGAGAATGGGGGATGCGCAGGAGAAATCTTGGAGACTGTTATGTGAGAAGCTGACCAGAGGAGATTCAGAGACGGGACAATTAGTAAGGAACTGTGGCGTAACTTGAACTCTGGGGCCACGGCTAAACATGTGTTATTTATCATATTGGTTTCTTCCTATGTAGCAGAAGGACTTTTGGGCCCCCTCAGGCTGCAGGACCTGGTAGCAACTGCTATCGCTGCACACCCTAGAGTTACGCCCCTGCGTAAGGATCAGAGATTGCGTGAGTGAAGGGATTGGGAGATTAAGGCAGAGTTGGACAGGGGACAGGTTATGCGGAGCCTTGAATGTCCTTGTTAGTAACTTGGACATAGTTCAAACCAAGAAAAAATGGTCACATAAGTCTTAAGATAAGAGAAATTAACAAATTAAAATTAATTAAGCATATAAATGGAGAAAAAGAAAGGATTAGTAGCTACCGAAAAGAACTAAAGTCTAAAGGGAGTCTTATACAGGTTTTCTCACTACAAAGATTAGCTTTCAATATGTAAGGACAGTGAATTGAAGACTTTTTCCAAATACATTAGTCTTTTGATTTTATCTTGGTCTGCTCTGAGTGCACACAAGTTTACTATCGGTTACTTCACAACCTCTTCCTCGTACCGGATTAGACAGAGCCTGGGACAGTGGATGTTCACCATGGATGGAGCTCACTCTCAAAGAAAACTCATCTCTAACAAGATTAGCTTTTCATTACAGTTGAGCTACTACCTGTAGCCTTATTTACACAGATAAAAACCTCCTGCACTTACATCTTTGTAATGCCTCAGCTAGTTCAGAAGCTAAATATGCTAATCACTGCTACAGAACAACTCACAGCCTGACGAGAGCAGAGAATGAAAAGCTGCTGGTGACTCAGTGAAACAGCAAGGTGAGAACAGCTCTATCAGAAATCTACAAATTGCCTACTGTGCAATCACAAGCTCAAGTGGCTGCAGCTGTGTGCCCACATCATACTTTACGCTGCAGCTTTCCTTGCTCAGATTGGCTGCTGTGAATAAGTAACGCTATGTTCAAACTTGGTTTTGAACATAGCTTTAGCTATGGTCTTGGTTTATAATGAAAACCGTGACACCGAGAGGGATCTATCTAATGCGGAATATCACTGGCAGCTGATTTGACCCATGGACAATGTGGCCTGTAGTCCTGACTTGTATTTTCAGAAACAATCTTAAGGCCCAAGGTTTATCTTCTAACACTACTATGATGAAGGCTTGGAGACCTGCAGCTATCAGGGCATGCTAGGAGTTGTAGTTTTTCAGAGCTGAAGTCTGATTGAACCAGAGCTTTATTGTATGCTCACATGACTGATCTGACATCAGCATCAACATCCAAATCTGACTGCAAATCGCTTCACATCCAATGGAAAAATCGGTGTCTCAGCGCACGTAATGTTACCTGTCCTAAGTGCTGAAAGTGCACAGGAAATAAAGAATTTACATGTCAGTTCTTGAAGCAGACTCTACTTCTTCGTATTATACGGGGGCTTCTATCTGCCTCTAAATTCAGCATCAGATTCCTGTCAGCGAATAGGCATAGATTTTACATTTGTGTTCCATTCTGAATCAGCCTTTGAAACATACCGTATAACGGAGGGGAATAACAAAAGGGGGGGGGGGGGGAAAGGCCGTGTTCACACGGTTTCTTTTTGCTCGTTTTGATGTAAAAAATTAACTTTTTTTATGATTACTCGTCAAAAAGCAAGCAAAAAAGTGACATTAAAGGTCCCATTGAATATAAGGGGAATAAGCGCGCATCAGGCAAACAGCTGTACTTTTATGCACATAGGGCCACATGTATGAACCTGTTTAGGTCTAAAGCTCACTTTCTTTGCACATTGTTACTAGAGGAAAATACTTGGTTTTAGATCCTAAACAGTTTTACATTACTTCGTGGCCATAGTTTGCTGAACTATGCGCTGAACAAATTAAAAAAGTAGCAGTGCATGACCATTATCAGCGCACAAAGATGGCTCTTCATTGGTCCTCTGTACTAAAATATCACAAAAATAAGCAACAGAATATGCATCAAAAGACATATTAAATGAAAAAATTTGCTTACGGATGCAAGTTTCTGTTGTGAAATAAGCACTTATTTCACTGCCAAAAAAAAATAAAAAATCAGGCGAGTTAACAAAGCCTAAAGCTGGGTTCACGTGTTTGTTTTTTTATGCGGATTTGACAGTGCTGATCGTAAGCCAAAGCCAGGAATGGATCTGAAAGCACAGAAGAGGTACGAGCCTTTCCATTATACTTTCTTTCTGTGTAAACTCCACTCCTGGTTTCGGCTTAAAAATACCAGGTTCAGTACGGGGCCGAAGTCTGTGAGCTCCTGTGATCACGTCACGTCAATCACGACATATACAAGCTGCCGGAGCAAGCTCCTCAGTGGGGGAACAGGGTGTGTTTATTTTGGTTTTTTTTTTTTTTTTTTTTCTAATCAGTGACAAGGAGTCTTATAATACACTCACCGGCCACTTTATTAGGTAACCTGTAAGTGCTCGTTAAACCTAATTTCTAATCCAAGCAATAACTGCGGGCAACTCCAGTGCATTTAGGCATGTTGAACCATAGGTCAGACTATCTCCTGCAGTTCAAAACCGATGCATCAGTATGGGGAAGAAAGGTGATTGAGTGCCTTTGAATGTGGCATGATTGTTGGTGCCAGAAGGGCTGGGTCTGAGTATTTCAGAAATGCTGATTCTGGGATTTTCAGCACAAACCCATCTCTAGGGTCTTTCAGAGATGTCCGAAAAAGAAAAAATACATCAAGTTGAGCGGTGTCTGTGGGCGGAAATGCCTGATGATGCCAGTGGTCAAGTGAGGAATGGCAGATGGTTCGTGCTGATAGAAAGGCAACAGTGACTCAAATTGACAACCCGTTTTCAAACAAGTAGCAGAAGTGCATCTCTGAAAGAACAAGTACGGGAAACTTAGAGGGCTGATGGGGTTACAGCAGAGAAGGACCACAACGGGGTGGGGCACTCCTTCAGCTAAGAACGGAAACTGAGCCTCTATTTGCCCAAGTCATCGAATATGGACAGTAGAAGATATGGAAAATCGTTGTCTGGTTGATGAGTCTCGATTTATGCTGCGTCATTCAGATGGTTGGGACAGGTTTTGGACGTCAAAAACATGAAAGCATAGATACATCTTGACTTGTATCAAACGGCTTGAGGTGGTGGTGGTGGTGTCATGGTGTGTGGATATTTTCCTTGGCACTCTTTGGGCCCCTTCTGGTACAATTGAGCATCGTTGCAAACCTTGTGGAATATATGCCACGGAAGAATTGAGGCAGTTCTGAAGGCAAATGGGGGTCTACCCGTACTAGCATGGTGTACACTAATTAACAGTCGGCGAGTGAGTGTATACCTACCTCACTACAGGAAGCAATATACCTACAGGGGGCTGCATACTTACCCATCTGCAGGGGGCTATACACCTACCTATCTATAGGGGACTGTATATCTAATTACAGGGGGCATAGAAACCAACCTACAGGGGGCCTATATACCTTCCTATTTAACGGTGGAGAACATTACTACTTACTTAACTGGGGGCTCCCATATTGGAGTGATGGAAAAGTGACAAGTCTAAGAGGTTTGTGTGGTAAATCTGCAGGAATAAGTTGGTTGTGTCCTGGAGAAGTCATCACGGCGGTCTGGAGTGGATGAGGCAGAAATGCGGAAAGAACGAATCATAAGAGACACGAACTTCATAAGATATGAACCGTCTCCCTTGTAAGTCCATGGATGTAGGGGATATTTTGCTTCTGTGTTGGATCAGTGCATGTATTCACAGTCATGTGATGTTCCTCTGACAGATGTCGTTGGGGACTAGGTCGTCGTTTTACACAACTGTCTATCTCAGACTAACTTGTCAGAAGACTCATGAGACAGCATAGATTTGTAGACCCACTCATATTTGGAACTGCACATACAGGTTCTGTTCTGCTGAAAATGCACGTGGCTATGTCCGAGAGGCCTAAAAATTAATAGGTAATATTTTCAAGTACAGTCGATGTAGGGTGGGTCCCCAAGATCAGCTACCCTGGTGGACCCTACGTCTCCCGGTTTGACACTGACAAATACTACTGTAAAATAAACGTCCAAGACACAAAATAATGGGAGAACTGTAGAAAACTTAGAATCAGAAAAATACAATATGTAATAGAGAATAACAACACATATATTACTTTCTATGACCACCAATTATAGAAATATTTGTTTACCATTTTCCCCATCCACATATCAGGTGCAGGAAGTGCTGCATTTCTAGGTATCTGAATTCCAGTAATGATCCTGTATGTTTAGAAAAAACCTGGCAAGCAAATACAGTATCTTACAAAAGTATGACACTTTTTTACAATGTAAAGTATTCAGAGTGCAGCTTGGTATAACTCGTGAAAATTTGGTGTGTCCTACAACATAAAATCAACAAAAGCCATTCAAATGTCTAAACATGTAACAAAAAGTGGAGTTCACCACGGTGTAGTCATGTGACTTGTTAGTGTATGAATGGGCTTTATTTTAGGGAAACAGGTGTGTTATTTTGATGTTGTCGCTATCATCCCTTTCTCATCTGTGTCAATGGAGTTATAATCATGGCATTCTGGCAGAACTGTTGAAGATCGTAAAAAGAAATATTGCTATAAATAAAGATGGCCAACATATTCAGGAAACTGAGCTGCAGCACGGTGGCAAGGACCATTACAGCGGTTTAATCAGACTGGTTTACACTCAGAAACAACGCCTCGGCTTGGTCGGAACCTAAGATGAGTTGACGTGCATGAATTAGCGTATGATATAGTATTGTCTTTACAAAATAAAATAAAAAAAAAAAATTTAGACTAGTAATGTCTGCCAACATTTACTACAGCGATTACAGGTTTTACCTACTTGTGTGCATTTTTACTCAATTTAATATTTCTTGTCAGATCTCCACAGATGGCCCCAGCCCCCCAAGGAAAGCTCCAATTTAACACGTTAATCAGCCAGCCAAGGGGACATTGTAAAATGCTCTTCGATAGAAGTTAGCACAGCAGGGAGATGTGGACACCTCAAAAAAAACCTCATTTTCCATTATTTGCCCCAAGAAACATGCATGCCTCACCAACACAAGCTTCAAAAGAACTTGATTTAATCCAACCCAAGCCGACTCATTTCGATATACATTAGATTTATAGGCGACGTTCATAAATGGTCCATGGCGAGTTATATTTAAAATATGGAACTCCCCGCATTCATAGACACCACTTCCATGCTTGCATGAGGCAGAGGGACCTAGAATCCGAAACTGGACCTAGGGAGAGTCATAGGATAGGGGTGTATGTTACCGGGTGTTAGTGTAGGTCCAGCGGTTCTGATGGGTGGCAGGCTCGGTTTCTGTGCAATGCACTGCGTGTTATGGTCCTTTTTTGTGTTTCTGTCAGAGAAATCTGAAAATGACCAGAATGGGAGGAGTTCATAGAATGTCCCAGGGGTGTGTTGGGGGGTGTAGGGGGCTGCCTGTGGGCTGTCCCCTCAAAGATCTAAGCATGGGGGGCCAGGGTGTGGCTCAACTGTGATCCATGGAGGGGGGGGGGTTACTTAAGGAGCATTTCCTGGAGCATCCACAAACCAGAGCCAGGCCACATGAGCCCCCCATGTTGGCGAGCACCAAGGTAACTGGACACAACATTTTTTCTGCCTTGTCGTGTTAACCACTTTCTTATATTTGCACCTCTGATTTTACACTGTGTTTATTATTCTTTTGTATATATTTGTTCGAGTGTGCGCCATACAGGGCTATTTAAAATTTATAAATTTTATTGAGTTAGTATATCCTTGTAATCGGTCACATGCATAGTAAGAGCGTCTATAATATTTAGCGACCCCAAGGTTGTTTTCGGGCCATTGTTATATTCGGTTAACGGGGACCGGTCTTATAACTAAACTAGAACTGTGGCAGGCCGTTCAGGAATATGGGAGAGGAGGTAGGTTTGTACCAGTGTGTTCTCTCATCCTCCCTGGTTCTCCCTGTGACGTTATGTGGACAGGGGTTAACAGTTGGAACAGTATATTTGGTGACCTTGTGCACCCTAGGAGGCAGCGCATATGGTCACATACACCAAAGTAGGACGTCGACCTGAGTGGGCAGCGGTCGGGTTTTTCCTGACAACAGGTAGAGGGGGCTTATTTATCAGCGCTCTAACTATACGACACACTGCATCATATTGGTCTGAATGGCGGTCACTTCCAAAAGTAAGCCATTTCTAAAGATGATTGTAAAGAAAACAGTTTGTGAAGTCAAGCAGAAATTAGAACATGCATTTACTGGAACATGTCCTGTGGTCTGATGAACCAAGATAAACTTATTTGGTTTCAGATAGTTTCAAACAGGAGCTATAAACCCTTAAAGTGTGTCGTGCCTATGTCATGCATAGTGATTGGAGTGTCATGGTGGGGCTGCATGAGTGGCTGCCACTGTGACGAGTCTACAGGTGGAAAGAGGGAAAATGAATGACAAACATGTACTGGTGACATAGTGTATCACAGAGCATGATTCCTTCTTCGGAAAATGGGCAGCAGGGTGGGTAGTTTTCCAACATGATATCCACCCAAACACCTCCAAGATGACCACTGCTTTGCTAAAGAAAATGTGGGTAAAGGTGCTGGACTGACACCAAGCGTCTTCAAGACCTAAACATATTTGAGCATTCTATGGGGATCCTCAAAAGGAAGGAGGAGGAGCACAAGGTCTCTTAACATTCGCTCCAGATCCTGTGATGTCATCATGAGGCAGTGGGAAGAGGATTCATTGGCTGAAACTGTGAAGCTTAGTGAATCCATGCTCAAGAGAGTTAAGGCAGGTGCTGGGAAGGAAATAATGGTGGCACACAAATATATTGTCCACTGTGAGTAATTTTCAATATTTCACGTAGGGGTGTACCTCACTTTTGTTGTCAGCGGTTTAGACATTGATGGGCTGTATGTTGATTATTTTGAGGGAACACCAAATACTCATGGTATACAAGCTGGACACTGATACTTTCCATTTGTATCATTGTGTCATATTGTCAGTGTTTTCCACGAAAAGATATATTAAAATATTTACAAAAAATGTGAGGGAGTTTATCTACTTTTGTGAAGATAATGCTTTGTTTGTAATCTAAAAACACTCTCACCGGAGCTTTAAAGTGGTTGTCTCACCATGATTTTTACAGAAGCCAAAAGCAGGATTTCATTCATGGCTTCCTGTCTCCTTCTGTCAGGTTGTGAGTGGTTGTTGGCAGTGCAGTGATTAGACAATCGGATTCATAATTCAAATGGTCGTAATTACTCTGACATGAGAGCAGGAGTTGTTTATCTAAAGTCAAGAAAGCTTCAGAGTTAAAATAAACACAGAATTATTTGGCTATGTTCAAACGCTGTACATTGCGGGCATACAGTACGCCCCGCAATTACGCGGTGTTCGGAAAGCTTGTGAAAATCGGCGCATACTCGCAAGCAGATTGGGGGGGCCAGCAGCCGCCGATCCCCGTTGACTGTCATTGCATCGCGGCAGCGTAAGTGCCTCCAGTGAACTTAATTGGAACATGTCATTATCTCACCGTCGTACAATAAGATCGTATTGTTACACCGGGGAGAGAGGTGTAATCCATTGGTTCTTATGAGGAACTGTGGGTTACCAGATAAAGCTGGGGCGATTTCGCTCGTATTAGAGTGCAGTTAGCCGCAAAATAGCTGCTAAGTGGTCCCTAAAATAAGGGGTGAACATTATTGCCTTAGTATCTTTGTTTGTTAGTTCCAGATAACATCAAAGCTGTCAGCAGTATGTGTGTGACTTGGGTGATGATACTAATTTGCTTTTCAGTTAACTGAAGAGAGAGCAAGTCAGCTTACTAGAGAAACCTGTGTTTGCACTCAAGAGCTGCATAAAATACTTTTTATCTCCCCAACAAAGAAAACATAAACAAAGCAATCTATTTGGTAAACTTACTGTTTCCCTACATGTTGATAAGTAATTTTGTTGCGATACAAACCTCTTTAACTCTGGAGGCTGAACAGACAAGTACTTTATTATGCACAGTCAAACAAACACATCTGTCTTTGGGCATTTTCCCAGCTCTGAAGATCTAGCTGAGTTTATTTACTAGAATAAAGCAAACTGCTTATGAGACTGTAGGCTTTAGGTAAATCTTATTTAAGTATTAGAGGTGTGTTAACTTAGTCAAAGCCTTGAACCCCATCACACAATAGCCTTGTAGAAGCAGATTTTTTATGCATCGTACAGTGGCTTTCCTCAACATACAATTTAGGTCGTTTCACATTAGTTTATGATACATTTTTAATACCAAAAAACAGCATCGGAACACACAGTTTGACATATTCCAGACTATAATGGGTCAATAGTAAAGTCAAAGGAGACATTAACTTTTGGACTGTACTACGTTTTGGTTCGCGTCATGTTATGTTTCTTTTTCAGGTTCAGATAATGTTTAGTGTATTATTGCTTATTCTATCTGCAAAAAATTACGTTTATAATACTGTTTCGTTTTGTTGTTTGTTTAAGGTATATGAAACATATGCAAATGTAAGGGTATACGTTTGCATGCGTCAAATGTATATGTTTTTGTATGGTGTTTTAATCAGAAATTAAGGAAAGTTCTTTAATCAAATGGTTACACAATAAAAGTATCCTTTATTTGTTAAAAAAAAGATACAAACGTGATGCTAATGCATCCCTACAAGTTTGATATGTACGTTAAAATACATAGGTGTACACAATAAAAGTACATTTTGGACAGTTTAAGGCATAGTTTTTTTTAAAAAAAAAAAAATAGTTTCCCTAAATGTGCCTCAGCTTTTCAACAATCAGGGGGCGGGGTTCTCGATACGTTGCATACGTGCAAGTTCAAGTCGGTTGTCCGAGCTGCTTCTCTGCTACCAAATGCAGTTATAAGATATTTTAAGTATTTACATATATATACCACTTGTTTTGTATCCTAGTAGGATTATTGAGTAGACTAATATATGATGAATGTCGATGTATGCTAAACCATTGAAGGTGTGAAATTATAATGCAAGAAAGCAAATCAGCTGTATCACAGTTATCATTATATGCTTTCTTAATTGATTGTAAAAACCCAAATTGCGACCCAAACATTTGGAACATTTTAAAAATTTTCTGATAAGTTACACAGATAAGTGCATAGATAAAGCAAGAAGTCCTTTCGTAGTTATAACATCAGAAAGAGTGTGATAGCTGGAAAATGGCTCTGTTTTGAGGAAAAAAGTTTATTTGGTCATTTGCTTTTAGCAATGTAGTAGAAAAATATATCTTGACCCCCACTAAACTACAATTCCCAGGAAATCCCATTGTATCGGGTCGTACGGGGGGGACCAGCCAGCATCCTCCCTCAGACCCCAGTCCTTCTGTCATTCGCGGGGGGCCCGGTGGTGCGAGGGAAAAGCCCCCCTCCTGGGACTGGGACTTTATGCCATTCCCAAATTTTTGGGAAGTGGCCTTCGGGAGACTTTGAATTGAAGCTTGCTGCCTTAATGGTTTGAGCGGGCCACCGTCCCCCCTTGATTTTACTGACTCCCCTTTTTTTGCAAAGCAAAGCCACACCCGTTGTCATCTTGAACGCTTTGGGGGAAAAGATGATAAGGGTGTGGCATTTCAACTTTACGGATTTGGATCTCCTAACCAGACCCAAGCTAGTAAGACCACATAAATCAGTTCCTTCAGAGCAAATTACAATGTGGTTCCTATGCCCCAAGGACGTAGGAAAGATCTCATATGCTTTACCCTGGCACCCTC
The DNA here is from genome assembly GCA_025379985.1 of Phyllomedusa bahiana. Taxonomy (NCBI): domain Eukaryota; kingdom Metazoa; phylum Chordata; class Amphibia; order Anura; family Hylidae; genus Phyllomedusa; species Phyllomedusa bahiana. The sequence goes on along the minus strand of JAODAL010027106.1, from coordinate 3,506 downwards.
AAAGAGAAAACCAAAGCAGTAAAAAAAAGCCCTCAGAGTATAAAGTGGTTTAGCTGCCATATAGGCTTGGGCTTAATCGACCAAAAAACATTGTCAACTTGTATGTTTGGCCCCTTTTCAGCCTATATGCGCACTAGTGTTTATAGTGTGCAGGGGTTTTTTTGGAGCATTTTTGCACATTTTTTGCCCTGGCTATTAATTTGTAGGGTGGAAACCTCGCCCAAAAAAATCTTTAAAAAGAAAGCGTTTCAGGTGAGTTTTTGTTGTTTTTGTCCAAACGGCCAAAGAAAGACGTGTAAACATCCCCTAATGGGCTGATCAAGGTGTTTCTAAATTTCCCAGTGCTTGATATGGCAGGTACAAATAAAAATATAGCATGGCCCCTGGCAGAAAACCTCCCTGCAGGTGGCTTACCAGATTGGTGGCATACCTACCTAGCAGGAGATTTACCAACTCTTCAGGGGACAGGAGGACTCCCCCTTTTCAGGGAGGTTGGTAACTATGACTTTTTGTGTCCTCGAAAAAAATTAAAGGAATTTTCTTCTTGGTCTACAACCCTTTCTGTCTGTTTCAAAAACCCACAGTGCGGATTATTACCCCGTGGCAGCAGTGAAAAATCATGTTTCACCCCCCCGGGGAAGCAAAATTTCTAGTAAATTTGTATCTCGAAGCCATTTGCAATAATAAAGGAAAAAAACAAACCGGGTGGGCCTTTAAGGGGTACTTGGCCAAAAGCCAGCTGTAGAGCAAGAACAGGCTGTCACTATCCACCAGGGCCAGGTGCACTTCAGGAGAAAAAGAAAAAGACGCGGGGGGTAGATGGAGGAGGAATGGAAGAGCACGTGAGGGAAAAAACAAAAGAAACGGGGCTGTCCCCAAAAAAAGAGAGAGAGAGAACAGTAGGCCGTTGGATTGTCCACGAATCAAGGAGAGAAATAGTGTTTGGGGGTAAAAGCGACAAGGGGCTGGGGGTCTAGAGAGGAGGCTGGATGTCCGGAGGGACAGAGAGAGGGAGGCCCCTCCCCTTGAAATGCTCATGACCCTGAGTGGGCTTGGAAAGGTGCTGGGTTCAAGGAAAATTTCCGGGAGAAATTATAATGTAAGGAAAGAACTGTGGGTAAAATGTATTTTTACTGGAAGGTAACGTGGTAAAAGTTTGGGTCTTTGAGTTAAACCCGCTAGATCCAAGTTGAGAAACCCTTTTTGGTTTTTTTTCAGGTTGGAGCAATATACCTCCCAACCCCCACCCCTGAGTAGTCCCGACATCCACCCCGCTACTCGGTGTGAAAGTCTGCCTGTCTTGGAGAGTTCTCTTTAAAGGGTGTCCCCCCGGGACGGGTTTGTGGCGGTTTTTCAGGGGGTTTGCGGTTTTGCAGACCGTCTGAAAAAAAACCGCCACAAACGAGCACAACGGGTCCTATGGAAAAACGTGCGCAGCCCACTGCTCGGGTTTCTGCCCGTGGGCCCCCGAAAACTTCAACATGCACATTTTTCCGTTGATTTTCAGCGGGGGAATATGTGCAAGGGAATGTGAAAGGGGGAGAAAAGCTGTCCCCCGCGGCCGTGTGCACGGCAAAAAAACCGGACAATTCTGGTCAGGGTAAAAGACCGGTATTTGCCCTTGCCATGTCATTGGACCCAAAATCACTCGCTTATTCAAAACTCCCGCAGAAGTGAACGGGGAGGCGGTCCGTGCCCCCTCTCATCTTCTTATCTCGGTCGGGCTCGAAAGGCAAAGTTTATGATCTGTGCAGGAATGTACTTTGTAGTGAAACCCTTTTTAATGTCCCCCCGCCTTTAAAAAAAGTGCTTAGTCACTTAAACCCCTTGTATGATTTTCCCATACACTATATGTATAATTCCCAAAACCCTCCCAGTTTGTGCGGAAAGGATTCAGTCAAAGGCCTGCAGGGGGGGATCCCTTTAAAAAAAGAAATTTAAGAATGCTGCTTTCCCGAGGTTTACTATAGGGGGGGGGGTTTTTGGGAGCCTTTTGGAAAAAAAATAAAAAATGTTTTAAAAAGGGGGAGGGTTTTCAAGGGGCCCTTCGGGATGTGCGCCCCTGCTGGGTGGTTTGGCAAGCTGGTACTTTGTACTTACCTTTTTTTCTCCTTAAACCCCCCCCCGGTTTTGCCTTTCCCTTTTTCCCCAAATTTCCGCCCCGTCTCCTGCCCCCTTTCCCAAAAAACAGTGTTTTTAGGGGGCAGGGGAATTTTTTTTCCCTCCCCTCTTTTTGCCCCCCCTTTTCAAATCTGTCTCCCCGAAGGGGCACTTTTAAAAATTTTGGGAATTTTTTGACTATACTTTTTATACACCTTTACATACACCATTGGTGGGGGGGGGGGGGGTCCCAGCGGGCCCCCGTTTTTTTCCAAATATTTTTAAATGGGTTGCATATTACTGGTAAACATTTAAACTTGATTGGGGAGTTTAAACCAGCTACTGGAAACCCGACAAATTTTTCAGTTAAAGGGGGGAAAAATGTTTAAATGTTAAAAACATTTGGGGCTGTGGGGGGGAAGCCAATCCCCAAACACTTTAAAAAATGAGCTGATTTTCAGTTTCCTGTGCAGATGGGCTGGAGCAATCCCTTTTCAGAAAATAGGAAAAAAAGGGCTTTTTCTTTGTTTTAACCCGGTTTTCTCCCGAACAGGGATTAAAAACAACCCCTCAGTTTTTTAAGGGTACGGGTTTTTACCGGCATTTTTGGATATGTTTTTAGGCGGGTTTTTTTTGGAATTTTTTTTCCGGGGGTTTTTTGGGCCCTTTAAAAAACCCCAAACAAAGCATTAACAATGTGCTTTCAATGTAAAAAAATGCTCGGAATCCAGACGATGCGGGGTTTTTATTGGTTTTTTTTTTTCTGATGCGTCTTTTTTGATTTGTTCAAAGAATTGACGTCAATTCTTTATCCTTTTGAAGCAGCCGGCGCCCTAGTTAAAACTTTTTGGGTGCTTTTTGCTGTAGCAAAAAAAAACATCCAATCCGCATGTTGGAAAGCATTTTTTAAACCCGCGCTTTTTGGGTGCGTTTTTTTTGGGGTCGAAAACGTTTCCAAAAAACCCCCGTGTGAACCCCCACCCAAAGGGGGGTTGAAACCCCTTTTTAAAATTTAAATTTACCCTTTTCCAGAAAATTTTAAAAACCCCTTTTGGGTTCTGGAGGTTTGAAGTTCGTCCCCCGGGGCCCCCTTTAAAGGGGCTTTGCAGGGGGAAACTCCGACCCCCCCCGGGAGAAAAACCGCGGTTTGTTTGTTTGGGTAATGCAAACTAACCCCCCGGGGCGTTACGCCTCCCGGGGGAACGGGCAGCCGTCGCCCGCCCCCGCCTTTTTTGGTTTTTTAAAACCCCCCAGATTTTCCGCGGCAAAAAAAATGGGCCCCGGGGGTCTTTAATTTTAATGGTGATCGGTTTTCCGGGGCACCGATTCCCTTTAGGGCGTCCCGGGATGGGGAGCAGGGATAAATGCAAAAACGATCCAACCCCCCCGGGTTTTTGGCAGTGGGG
>JAODAL010027105.1:0-55507 GCA_025379985.1 Phyllomedusa bahiana | reverse complement strand
CCCGCCCCCTGCCGGAGTGGGGGGCCTTGTCACTAACAAGCTCCGCGGGAATGTGACGGGGGTTGGTCGCTGATCAATTGCAGCAGAACATTGCTCCCTGCAATCCGAGCGCCGCCCAGCCCTGACACTAGATTATTAGTTTATCAGTTTAGGTGGATGGCCGGGTCTTGGTTTTCAGCAGTTTTGCCATACTTCTATCAAATATTTTTACAGATGATAGATTTAATAGTGCTCCGTGAGATGTTCAGTTCTTGGGCTATTTTTTTTTTTTCTTAAACCTGACCCTGGAATAAATTTTGCCACAACTTTATGCCTGAGCTGTCTGGTGTGTTCATTGGTTTTCATGATGCTGTTTGTTCACTAATGTCCTCTAAAAAATCTCTGAGGCCTCCAAAAAACAGGTATAGTTCTACTGAGAATAAATTACACACAGATTTACTCTATTTTCTAATTAGGCAACTTAGGCAATTGGTCACGATGGATTTTACTTAGGGCTATCAGAGAACAGGGGCCTGAATACATATGCAAAAAATTGGAAAAGCATGTATGATTTTCTCTAGGGTATGGTCACATGGCGTTGACAAAATACCAGTTGGATTCTGCTTAAAGAATCAAACCGGTATTTTTGTCTGTGGTTTGCAGATTCAGCTGGCCCCCTAAACATTGAACAGTACATGTTCTGCCCTAAAACCAGGCTGACAAATGTACACGTTTCAAGCTTTTTTTTGACGGTTTTCGGATTTGAAATCAGACCTTCAGAAAATCCGAGCTGTGTAGACTAAAGCACGGATGTTCTATTGACGTCTATGGGGATGGTTGACAGTCGGTTTTCAAACCGGAAAACCATCTGAAAAACCGACTGAACACCCTTGCTGGAATACAGTCACATCTCCAGCATCAGAAGGCAATAACATATCAAACACATCTTTCAGATAACTTTAAGGAGGGAACCATACAATCTGTTCAGGATTCTTTGATAGTTCTAATAACTCTGTTTCACCCTCCTTATAATACAGAAGCACACCCTTTTTGTATTTATTTATGCCTTGCTATTATTTGTACCACTGTACCCTTGGCCATAAGTAGATGTTAATGTTTTTTGCTGTCCTTGGCTACTATATGCAAGAAAATATACTTTTATATGCGAACATCTAACATTTTAGGACCGCTACACAGAGTTTTTTAGCAGCTCATAAATGGTATCCATTGGAATAGCATGAAAATGTATCCCAACAGATACCATGATGGGGCCAGAGTGCTATTGGGCAAACCCAGTCTTTATTACACTAAGTTTGTCCTATCTAGCGAATATATACTGCTTCTGCATCAGACACAAAAGTGTAGTTTATCTTGCTTTTGCAAGAAAAAATAAAAAGACAGCACATCCAAAAAAATGATGTTCTTTATTCAACCCAACGGACGATTTTTTGGGATGTGCTGTCAATTTTTATTTTTGCTTAGGATTAATTCAGACCTTAGGTTCAGCTCTTTAAAGATTGATATATTCAAGTGCTGCGGTTGCTTCTTTTCCAATTCCTGTATCTTGCTTTTGTGCCTGATACACAAACCCTATAAATTAGCTAAATAAGACAAATTAGTTCAATTAGGATTGTGTTTGCCCTGTAACAGTCTCCACGGCGGTATCCATAGGGATAATTTTTTACAGTATCCTAATGGATACCACAAACAGACTACCAAAAAGCTATATGAAGGGGCCCTACTTGGTTATTCACTTATGTTATTTACAGGGTATTTTATTCTATAACTAAACTTTAAGATTTTGGACAGTTGTCTCCCATTAATTTTATTTCTGTCCTCTCCCACAATAATATCATCTTGTCAGCGTTTTATCTTTAATTGACCTATTTTCAGTTATTTTTCAATGTTAAAGGGGTTTAACCACAAAGTAAAATTGACATGTGAGGCTTGCAAATTAAATACTAAAAAATTTCCCATTTTTAAAAAAATTTGAACCCATTTTTTTTTTAGCTTTTCCCCTTTAGTGATCCATAGTTACAGCTCGTCCTCCAGGTTTTTAAGACCAGTGACATAAGCTTCTCAGTCCTGGCTCACATGCTCGGGACATCCCTCTCCCTCAGCAGAATGTTAGTCTCTTCCATGTTTAGTAATGATACACACTCACTGTTGAGTAAGTGTTCAACCACAGGTGCTGTGGCTCTACTCCTGTCCTTTGTACTCCTTAGTAATTAGTCAAACAATGCAAATAAATTTAATTTAAAAAAATTGAAACCTTAAGCAAGTATGTGCATTTAGAAAAAAATCCCCGTTTGGCTCTTGCAGGGATTACAACCTAGGACCCCTTCGTTGAAAGGCTAATCACTTTTGTATTTTAGATTACCTTACTTTACATAAACATACCTTTGTTTCACTATAGTGAGAATATTGTGTGGGGAAAGGCATGGTGATGTCAAACCTACTGGGCCACATGATATGCAATTCAAACAAATCATACACACCCCCTTTTGAACACACTGCAAACTGAAACAGGACAAACCAGACATGAAAAGTCTTCATAATAATATCCCTTTAAAGGGGTTTTCTCATTACAACCTTTTACATTCATCTTAGCTTTTTCACTAGCTTAGATTTTCAAATCCAGGGGCGTGTCTCTCCTCCCAATAGGTGAGTGTTCCCACATTGAGGAGTAATGACCTCATCATGCTCCTCTTTGTTCCTGCTCCCTCTCGACTCTTCTTCATTCTGTGTGAGCAGTGGGAGGGAGTGGATGTCACAGCCAGGGCCGCCATCAGAAATTTCAGGGCCCCATACAGTTGAAGCGCCCCCCCCCACGTCTACCCCATCCTCTGCCAACCCCATCGACCTGCCCCCACTTACACACAGCCCCCTCAGCCTCACACACAGCCCCCCAACCTCACAAACAGCACCCCCCAAGCCTCACACACAGCACCCCCCAGCCTCACACACTGCCCCCCACAGCCTCACACACAGCCCCCCCAGCCTCACACACTGCCCCCCACCACCCTCACATACAGCGCCCCCCACAGTCTCACACAAAGGCCTCCCCACAGCCTCACACACAGCACCCCTCAGCCTCACACACAGCCCCCCCCAGCCCCACACACTGCCCCCCCCGCTGCCTGCCACACTGCTCCTCCACAGCCTCACACAAAAAGCCCCCCACCCCAGCCTCACACACAGGCCCCCAACAGCCTAACACACTGCCCCCCACAGCCTCACACACTGCACCCCCCACAGCCTCACACACAGCCCCCCCAGCCTAAGGGGGGGGTCGCGAGGCAAAAAGCGGGCTTCATTTGGGGGGCCCTACATTATCCCAGAAAGTGAGGGGGGGACCCACCAGACCCCCCAGGATTTAAACTTTACTTACACACAGGGGCCCTTTTATCTCGTTCCATTTCCCAAACATCTCCTGGATCGGAGCCCGGCCCCCCCTCCTCTGCCCCCGACTCCGATCACAGGACCCTGGGAAACTGAAAGAAAGTGACAAAACGCGGGAAAGCGGTAGAAATGCCCAAGGGCAGTAAACTGCTGTGATCGGGGGCACGGCCCCTCCCCTTCAACCTACGGGCAGGGGCCCCGAAAGAGGGTTCAGCAGTGCCGCGGGGCCCCGGGTGTACAGACTAAACGGATATTTTTTTAAACAAGAGGGCCTGCTTGCCCCGGCCCCCATTGTTTAAAAGGGGGCCCCGGGAAATAAACCCCAACTTTACTGGCGGGAACGGGGGCCCGGTCACCCCCTTTAAAACCCCTTCCTGAAATGGTCAGTTCTCAGCCTGGAGGCCCTGTATGTCACCCCCCTCCCACCCCCCACAAGCTATTTTTAAAACCAAAAAACCGGGTTTGGGTAAACAGTTTTAAAAAAACGCCCAAAAATATAAAACAAATGTGAAAATATCCCCTTTGTTTTTTCCCCCCCACTTAATTTTTTTTCAGGGGCGGAAAGGGGAATGGTTCAGGGGGGGTTAAAATTTTATAGGGGGGGGGGGTGTTGGGGATTTTGGGGGGGAATTTAAGAAAATTTAAAAATAAAGGGTTTTTGTTTTTTTAATGGGGGGGTGTTGGGTGGGGAAAAAGGGAAAAAGGAAGGGGGGGTTTTAAGAGGGGGTGGTTAATATGGGTTTTGAGGGGGGGCAGAGGTTAATAAGGGGGGTTTAAGGGGGGGTTAAATTTAATCAAAACCCCCCCCTTAAAAGATTTGGTAAATGTTTAAAAATTCCAAAAAAGGAAAAAAAACCCCTCAAAAAAAATAAAAAAAAAGAAAAAAAAAAAAAGCCCAAAAAAAAAACAAAAAAAAAAAAAAAAAAGAAAAAAAAGCTGCCCCTTAAAAAAAAAAAAACCCCTAAAAAAAAAAAAAAAGGGGGGAAAAAGCAAAAAAAAAAAAAAAAAAAAAAGAAAAAAAGCCCCCAGCCAAAAAAACAAAAAACAGGGAAAAAGAAAAAAAACCCAAAAAAAAAAAAAAAAAACAAAGGCTAAAAAAAACCAAAAAAAACAAAAAAAAAAAAAGACAAAAAAAAAAAAATCAAAAAAAAAAAAAAAAAAGAAAAGAAAATTAGGTTAAAAAAAGTCACCAAAAAAGGGGGCAAAAAAACCAAAAAAAAAAAAAAAAAGGGAAAAAAAATTTTTAAAAAAAAAAAAGGGGCCAAAAAAAAAAAAACCCCAAAAAAAAAAAAAAAAAAAAAAAAAAAACCAAAAAAAAAAAAAAAAGAAAACCACGCCCCAAAAACAAAAAACACAAAAAAAAAATTAAAAAAAAAAAAAAATGGAAAAATAAAAAAAAAATCCCAAAAGAAAAAAAAAGGAAAAAAAAAAAAATAAAAAAAAAAAAAACCATTGAAAAAGGGTTTTTATGTTTACTGTCACCTTTCTTTTAAGGGGTTTTAGGGGAATGTTGGTAGCAAAAAAACCCCTTTTAAGCCCTTTACCAAAATAAAAATTTAAGTTTGTTTTCCCTAAAAAAACTAAAAAGGGAGTTTGTAGCTGTAAAAATTTAAATTTCCCAAAACGGGGATGATCACACAACTGATATGGATGTGGACTGTGGTTTCCCAGGGGTTAAAAACCCCGATTGCAATCCCTTAAGGGGTTTTCAATGGGAAATCTTGTTGTCGTACAAGAGACAAAGAATTTCCTGATGTGGATTTGAAATTTTCGTATTTTTGGTAAAAAAAAAATAACGTTACTTCTGACAAGGGAAACCGAGTTAATTTTCCCCCCACTAAAAAATCGTAAAAACCAACAATAAAGTGTAAGAGTTAAAAGATAAAATTTTAAAAGTAAATCAAATTAAAAAACAAAAAAAAACAAAAAAGATAAAATACATTAAAAACTCAAATGGGCAAGTAAAATGGAAAATATAAAAAAGGGTACTTAGAAAGGGGCTTGAGGATAACACGTACCCCACTAACCCAAATTTTTCACCTAATGAAATCGGGGGGGAAATTTCTGACGTAAATAAAAACCGGTGCAAAACCCCCTGCTTCAAACAAATTGAAAAAATTTTTGACCCACAATCTGCTTTTAAACCCAAAGCCCAAAAAATCCACATACAAATCTGTGCTAAAATTTCCTAAAAAAAAAACCCGGGCGGTAAAAACCCAGGGTCTATATTTTAGAATCTGCATCTGAAATCCAGATAGGAAGGTGTGGATTTTAAAAGCGTTTCCCAAAATGGTTTTGGTTTTAAAATATTCGGGCATGAAAAATTTCCAAACTGGCAAACAAAACCCTTACTAAGAAAAATCCACCCCAAAAATCCCCCAAAAACAACTCGAAAAGCGTTTTTTAACTGGCAATTCAAAAATTTTCAATTTTAAAACTATTTTTTGAAATTGGGAAATTTTTTGGTATAAGTCCCTTTAAAAAACCTTTTTCCACTTCAACACTGTTTGAGCACTAATTTAGAACTCCCAAAAAAATAAAACTAAAGCAACTGAGCACCAAAATGACCCAACAATAAAATCTGATCTTTTAAACCCCCATGAATATAAATTTAAATTTTGGGTTAATTCCCCCGGGGTTTTTCACCCATGGGGCTTTTTGATGGCACTGTTTAAAAACCGAACACATAAAAAAATTTTAAAAATTTAACCATTACAGGAACCAATTTTGTTCAAATGAGACGAATAACATAAACCGCCTCCAAAAAAGGGGAAAAATTCCTGTTTCTTTTCTTAGTTTTAAAAAATGAGGCAAAGGGTTAAATAAAAAAATTTTTACCAAATACTTGCTGCTCTAAAATTTGCTTCCCCTTCACATTTTCTTATTTCATGCTTGTCTACACAAGCTTCCCTCGTTACCAGCCCACTCTCTCTGGTCTTATAAGCAGTGGCCGAATGGTGGAAACACTCATTTTTTTACTTACTGAAAGTTTTAACCCTTTAACTCTGTACCTTTGTCACTGCTATACAAACCCCTGCACTCATGTCACTCCATCAGGATCATCTGGGAATATCAGAGCTGATATCCCAATCACTGCTGTAGAACTGCCTATAACCTAGAAAGGAAGTGTGAGCCTGAAGCTGCTTCTCAAATAGTCTCCAAAAAAATTGGGAATCCACAAGAAACAAAAGTTACTTTTAATAAATAAATTTACAATTTTTTTCCATAGGCCAAACTTTAAAATCATCATTCTCAATCTAAAAAACACTAAAACTAACTTTTATTTGTATAACACTTTAAACCCAATCACACTATTTAAAAACCTAAATTTTTAACCTCTCAATTTTCCCTTTTTTTTCGTGAAGGAATAACCCTTTCTATTAAACAAGTCTGGTGAACACCACTTTTAACAGGGGAACCAAAAATTTACAATGATTTACTAACTCCAAAAAGGAATCCAAAACATCTTACTTAGGCAATCATCCCTAATCTGATGGACATAAAACATATAAGGTTTCCTTGTGAGACCTACTGCAGCGGGTAACACAGGAGAAAGAGGTAGGAAATCACAAATTAAAATGTCATACATGACCTCCCCAACATGTTTCACCAACTAAATGGCTTCATCAGGGGATAGAGGTCCTCAGATTAGGGGTGACTGCCCAAGTAAAATGATTTGGATCCCTTATTGGAGTTAGTAAATCATTGTATATATAAAGTTCCCCTGTTAATAGGTGGTGTTCCACCAGACTTGATAATAGAAAAGGAGTTATTCCTTCACAAGTAGAAAGGGACAAATTGAGAGGTTAGAAATCAGGTTTTTAAAAAAGTGGTATAGGGGTTTTAAGTGTTATACATAATAAAAGTTACGTTTTTAGTGCTTTATAGATTGAGAACTGATAGAGTTTAAGTTTGCCTATGGCAAAATAGTAAATATAGTCATGAAGCTGCTTTGGCTCTGTAAAACAGCATGGTGAGACAAAACCTTTAGGTTGTGCCTGGCACTTTGGTATTTGCAGAAGTACAAAAATAAAATGGGCTTCCCAGTGCAGGCATCAGTAATTTCAGGGTCTCATGCAGCTGAAGCATCTCGCCCCACCACTGCCATTACTGCCCTGATGAAGCCCCCCCCCCCCCCCCTTCCCCGGGTGCCGATATTTGAAACCTTTATTGCTATTGAACAGGTCAATAAACTGTGGGAGGGAAGACTACAGAAAAGCATTTTAGATTTCTACCTTGGGAACAAAACAACAAAAAATTTTGAACAAGAAGATGTTGCTTGTTATTTTTATGCTAGTGCTATGTTTTGCATCAGGTTATAAATTATAACTACCAACTAAATATGCATGATGTATTTTGCATAACAGTGTACTGTATGTTTATACACATTTGTTTAACCCTTTTCTCCATGGGTCGAGATGTTTTTTAGTCTCACTGGTTGTGTTAGCACTATGGACCTCATGTATGAAAACTGTAAAGGTCTAAGCCTTTCTTTTTTTCCCATAGGAACAAATCAGAGCTCATCTTTTCATTTTTTCTCAGCACTAGAATTAAAGAGGAGCTCTGATTGGTTGCTATAGGCAGTAAAGAAAGTTTTAGACCAAGACAATTTGCATACATGTCCCCTCTATGTTTCCCATCCAGTGGCAATTTTATGTAATTTTTGGTTTCCAAATGTTTGGTTTTAATCTTTTTTCTGTGGCTCATGTGACCTTGTAGGGTCTCTTTAGAGGGGCAGATGTTGTAACTAGCTGAGGCTGTGAGAAATGATTGAGTATCTGAGGGTGCTTTCACATGGTGTATTTTTTTATGCGTTTTTTGTGCAGCAATGTACATCATTAATTGCTGTGCCTTCCTGCACAAAAAAAGCGTTAAAAAACACGTTAAAAACGCACGGTGTGAAAGCACCCTGAACATGTCAGCCAGGCAATGAGGTTCTCTATTTGAAGAACACAGAAAATTTGGATCTCTTACTGGATAATCCCGTCTGTTGCTGAAACTTATTTTTTACTTGTTTTGATGTTGATCTGGACTTCTGTACAGCTAAGTGCACACTGCGTTTGACCATCAGTCAAAATGTATACATTAAACGTATGTCAAACGTGCACTATTTGGTGCATCCGTTTGACAGCCATTTTTTTTTACTAGCTTTCCTATTGGCTGCCACCTGTTTTTCCCTTCAATTTGGGTAGGTTTGTTTATATATTTTAAGACGGATACAAATGTATACATTTACAACAGGGGCACAAACACTAGGATCCGTTTTCCATTGACATACATTGTAAAAAAAATATTTTTCTTAAACTTGAAAAAGCGCAGCGCCCAGCGTCCTTCGCCTGTTAAAATTTAACGCATATTTGACAGAAAGTGTAAAAACGGACACTATGTCACTGCACATTGCACATCCGTCAATCAATATGAGTCAATGCACATGTTAACGCATCCGTTCTCCCTTCCATCAGAACGGATCCGTTCAAAATAACGCAGTGACCCTTCCTGTCTTTGCACGTGGGATTGACAGAAGCAGGTTAGCAATGAGGTGACCATACAATTTGGACATATATGTCCCATGGTTTCACACACAGGAGGAAATGACAGAAAATATCCCTGTCTTAATGAAAAGTGCACAGGAGTAAAAGTGTCAAATTTATTAAGGCTTAAAAAGAACCTGCCACAAAGGAGATGCCCCCCTTGCTGAGGACAGCACAAGCTAGTGACAGACCTGCTGTTTCCAGTGCTGTGTCCCTTATTCTGTAAGATGCTGGAGTATTTACCCCTCAAATCATATTCATGAGCAGGTGTTAGCCCCGCCCACCCAAAGCTAGCCCCACCCACCTGACAGCTATTTACATGTTTCTACCTATTCAAAGTAATAGGTTAATCAGTGGTGATGTGGGCGGGGCTAGCCTCAGGTGGGTGGGGCATGAATTAAACTGACTCTTCATGACTCTTTCTTGCTGAAAACTGCAGATTTGAGCATTACATGCTCTGAAACTCCAGCACCTTACAGAATAAGGGACACAGCGCTGGAAACAGCAGGTCTGTCACTAGTTTGTGCTGTCCTCAGCCAGGGGGGCATAATCTGTGTGACAGGTTCTCTTTAATAAACATGGTGCATCTTTCAGTGGAAGTGCACTAGTTTAATAAAATCTAAGCCACCTGTGATCTGGAGTACATTTTATTAAGCTCCACCAACTTTTCAAAAATGTGTCAAGCCCAATGTAAAAGGGCTAAAAAGTCGCAAATTTATACGCAAGTGCCGTTATAAGTCACATCATACGTTTCCCCCCCAGTTTTGCAGAACGTTTTGTTTTGTTTTGTTTTTTGCTAAATGTTATATTTAAGTGTATACTGAAATATAAAAAGTCTACTACATACTGAATGTTTTAGCTTGTGCTCATTCGAAAGTGTTTTTTTAATGTATTTAAACCCTGTGTGAACTAGCCCTAAGAAGGTAATGGGAATGAATCCTCATCAAGACACTGAAGGTTATGCAAGATGCAGGCAAGCGCAGAGTATTGCCTGTAAAAAAGGGTATTAGGGGGTTTAAAGGTACGAAATTTTTTGCTTTAAAACCACTCTTCCCCCACCATTTGGTAAAAGTGGGAGGCACAGTACCCCCCTTTTCCATCTAAAGGGGCCCCTGTTTTAAAGGGGTAGGAGGGCAGTGCAGAATTCCACCCCCACCTGAACTGTCATCTTAGTTTACCTGTGTGTGGAGTAGGAGGGCACAGTACTCCCATCTTCATCTGAAGACACCTGTAGAGTAGGAGGGCAGTGCAGAAATCAACCCCCTCCACAGCTGTTATCTTAGTTTACCTGTGTGGGGGGAGTAGGGGGGGCAGTGAAAGCACCCCACCCCCCCCAAAAGCTGCACCCTATTTTACCCTGGGGGTGAAAAAGGAGGGTAGAGCAGAAGTCCACACGCCCCTCTCCTCCCCATACAGATAGAAAGGGGAGCGGTCACCTTTTGTTTCCCCAACCACAATGGTTAATTTTTCCCCCTGAGCAGGGGGCCGCTCCTAAATTCCACCTGAGCCCCAGTGTCTTACTCACTGAGCCCCCCTGTCTTCCTCACGGAGCCGGCAGCGATGATCACCGTGTTCTTCACTGCCCTGCCCGGGGCCCTTGTTTGTTTCCTGCCCCTGCTAAACACTTCATTTTCCCCGTACATCTTCCAGGAAAATCCCCAATTCATCATTTGGGGCCCACCTTGGGGAAAATCGGGACCAAGAAGAAAGGTGGGGAGGCCCCCGGGCGCACACCATCGGGACTGGTTCCGGGAGAAAGGGGAAAGTCTCCGGACAACCGCCACACCCTTCCGGGAGGGGGGAAAAACACTTACTCCGAGATAGACCGGCTCAGCAACCAGGCAGCCCGGGCTCTGCGCAAGCATGCGGGGGTGAAGTCCGGGGACTGTGTGGCCGTCTACATGAGCAATGCGCCCGCGTACATCTGGATCTGGCTGGGGGGGGCAAACCGGGGCCTGGCCCCTGCCTCCCTGAACAATAACATCAGGTCCCAGTCATTCCTGCATTTGCTTCGGTGAAAGGGGGGCCAAGAAAAACCTGGCGACCGGGTAAGTAGGACCCCCCCCCGTCCTTTCCTTTCCCAAACGGGTGAACTTTCCCCCTGACTCCACTTTTACGGGCAGGTATTTCCCAAATAGTCCTTTTGGGGGAAAACGTATACAGCCCGGAAATTTCCCAAAGGGCCTTTCTTCTCGGGTTTTGGCCCTTTAAATCGCCAAACGCTATAAACCAGGGGGGTCCCCAAATTTGGGCCCTCCAGCTCCCCCGGGAAAACCCTAAAACCCTCCCATAAATGCTAAACGGGTTTAAAATTGTTTTAAAATTCATGTTTGGGGATTTTATTTTTCTGGGACGCTGGGGGGGCCGCATTTGAAGCCCCCTTCTTTTAGCCCTTTTTGGGGAAATTATTACAGCAATATCCTGGCAGTCTCATGATCCTAACATTTTGTAGGGCCTAACCCACAAAAATTAAAGAAAAATTTTCCAAATCCTAGGGAAAAAAGGTGCACTTTTTGGGTTTCCCCTTTTGTAGTTTGCACCCAAACATCGCTACATTTTTTTGCAAAGGTTCCTATTTTTAAAAACCCTGAACCAATTTATGGGGAAATTTTAGCTCCTATTTTGTTGCACATTTTTTGTCAGTGACAACCAGTGCCTTCTCCCATTGAAATCAATGCAAATAAAACATAAAGAAAATAAACACTTTTGGGGTGCAAGACCCTAAAATGGGGATTTTCTGACAGACAGCGTAGATTTCAGGGCCCCCCCTCGGCGACCTTCATAGTTCGGATCTGCAATGGATTTTGATGTGGACTTTGTCACAGATTTGTGTGCAGAATTATCATGGTTTTTAACCCGCTGACCTTTTTACATTTACTTTTTAAAGGGGGGGAAAGGGAAAATCTACACTAAAAAAACTGCAAGTAAAACCCTTTTTTCCTTTTAAAATTTTGGGTTTTTTTCCCATTGAATGGGGGAAAAATTGCTTTCAAAATTAAACTGACAAAATCCGCTGCAGACCCAACCTGTGTGATTGTACCTTTAATGGGGATCCATCAATAAAATGGGGGAAACAGAGAGAAAACAGTGGAAACCCAAAAAAGTTCCCTTTTACATCCCTCCCCCCCTTTTTTCCCCATTATGTCTGTTGCACAGCCCCCGACATTATGTGTTTGGGTGCCCCCCCCCCCTTTTTTTTAAGTAACATTAGCTCTGTTTACATCTGTTAATACAATACAGCCATGATGATTTGTGATTCTATGGTAACGATAGAAGATTGCTCAGGGAACATTGAATAGTCAAATGGAAACCGAGTTCAAACTTTTCCATTAGAGCTTTTTTGGATTTCATTTAGGAGGGCTATGAAAACAGAAGATTGGCTACAAATTTTTCTTCTTTTTGAAGAACCCAGTTTCTTTTGGGTAATACACACTCTATTGATTTCAATAGTGACTGCATGATAAAGACGTTGATGTATTTTGAAGGCTTAATCCCTACATTTAGTCCATAATACATTTTACTTTAACAACAGATCTGCCACCATAGTCAACATGCAGTGCTTCATTTCCCCTGTGATGGAGTTGCAGGGGAATTGAACACTTTCTGCTAAATTCCCCTGCACATTCGAGCTAATCTCTGGGATTCCCAGCAGTGGGATACACTGTGATCCATTTATTCTGAAAAAAGGGTCTCCCAAAAACTAGACAACCCTTTTAAGAATTGGTATGATAGTGAATTTGATAAAATTTCAGTGTCTTAAAAAATAGTTGAAAACTGCAGTTTTGCTGAAATTATTATTCATTGTGGCCTTACTTAAAGATTTCAGAGTAATTCAAAAGCAGTTTTTTGGGGGCTTTGGCAAATATGTCATGAGTTTGACCCCCCCAGAAACCATTCCTTCTTACAGCTGTGCATACTACTGTCAGAAAAATCACAGAACCATGTCATCAGCAGTGGACTGCCAGCCACCTCCCCCATTGCATCCGAAAACAAGAAAATTTTGCCTTTTTTAAATGGAAAGGGTTATGTTCAGTAAGTGCAGTGAAATGATTCTGGCTGTAGCTATATGGCTCTTGTATGTGCTGTGCTTAGGTTGTGTGAATGGAAACCAACAAGAGAAAGTCATCTGTTGTGTTCCTACTTTGTAAGTCGTTTAGTAGCCAAACCTCCTGAAAAGGATCTAGTACGGAGTGAACACTACAAGGTAATGCACTGGTTTTGGACTATTGTGTTGCAAGATACATAAACAAAACCTTCCTACAATCCTTTTTATCTATCACATTGTGTGCAAATAATAATTTGGCCAATCTTGCAGGAGCGAATAAAAGGAATTATGCTTTATATTAGGGGTTCCCAATAGCCGGACAGGGGAAAAAAACCCCTAGGAGAACCTAGGGGGTTTTTAAATGATCAGTTCAGGTCATTGGACATTTCCATCTCGCACAAATGCAGGGAGGACAGAATATAGGTTCAAAAGTAGCTGAGACTTGGACATAAATACAAGGATTTCATTTTTCAACAAGCCTAATTGTTTGCCTAAAATTCCAATGAGAAAAAATCTATCTGGTTGTTGCAAAAACCTACTACTTGCTTAACATTGGCATTATACTACCTAGAACTATGTCAGACCATTATTGAAGGGGTACTCCTATCTGTGGAAATAGCATCTTGCAGCATGGACTGGGAAAAAAATTTGGGAGTTGGATGGCATCTTGTTCACTTCTATGGGAATCAAGCCACATGAAAATTTGGTTGGCTGATTCTAGCTCCATTGCATTTGAATGGAGAATGCTGCACATGCATAGCCACCTCTTCGTTCTCCAAAGCCACAGCAGAAAGCTGCAAGATTCCATTTTCCCAGGGGGAATATCCCTTTCAGTGCTACAATTTGGCCAGTAGATTTACTGATAGAATACATTTCTATTTTGCGGTGTTGATTATTATCACTAACAAACTAATTTGTGCATCTTTAGCTTAATAAATTCTTCCTTCAGGCTATATGCACAAATGGTGACATCTACTATGTGTAAAGAGCACACAGCTGTATTTTGGGATTGCATGCAGTTCTTTGTTTGGTTCTGGAACATGTTGATCAAAGGTCAATTAGGTAATCCACACATGTTTTCATGACTTCTTTTCTTGATTTAAAGGGGCTTTCTCACTACATTGCTTCATCTTACCTCAGTCCTGTTTTCTTGGTTTCACTTTGAATTCAGGGGTGTGTTTACTGGCTTCTACTAGACTGCAGCTGAAGCCAGGTCTGTAGCTATAGCAACCAGCGCTGGCAGCCTATTAGGAGAGAACAAACAGGTCTGTAGCTATAGCGACCTGAGGAGCTGATGCAGCCCATATAAGGCCATGTTCACATGGCTTAAAATGGGCCGTATTTCAGTCCGTATTTACCCCGCCGAAGTGCGCAAATTAGGCCTGAAAACGCCCATTCATTACGGTAATCCACAGTTCTCATAGAGAACTTGGATTTTCGTCCCCCTCTCCCTGCTCGGCGAATCCGCCGGCGGGGAATAATGACATGTGAATTACCAGCGGCGTATCCGCGCCGCTGGTAATACAAGTCTATGGGCCGGCGAAGTGCCGGCCCCCCACTCACTCTCCCGCCCCCGTCCACACGGCGTATTTGCGGGGCGTAATTACGTCCCGCAGTTAAGCCGTGTGAACATAGCCTAAGAGGGAATATCTATGAATAGGTAGGGCACTGTTAATGGACACATTTTGCGAAGCGACTTGTTTTTGCAAGATCTTTAACATAAAAAGCAATCCTTGTAGTGAGACAACCCCTTTAACCTAACACCACATTTGGATGTTATTATTTTTGGAACACCTGCATAGGCTGATCTAAGTTTGGATCAGTAAAATGCCGTGTAGCACCTTTAGCGTGAAATATCCTTTTAATACATTTAAACAGTCCACCATGTTTTGTTTCTTCTGTTTGTCCTTGTATGAAAATTGACAGTGCACAGAACTCCTCTAGGGCCAATGGAATTGTATGGGCACTACATTTAGGATCCCTGTGACACAAATTCCAAATAGAGTTGTGTCCATGAGGTCTGATTACATGTTTTTGGTGAAAGGATCAAATATCTAAGACCTCATGCACACAACTCTAAAGTCTGTTTCATAGGGATCCTGAATATGGTGCCCAGTCATAGACTACTGAGTTTTTTACTTATACCATTTTTAGAACTGCAACACCTATTACATGCTTTTTGGTGAATGGATCAAATGTTTAAGTGTTGCAGTTATAAGTATGGTATAAGAAAAGGTAAAAACTATATACTCTATGACTGGGCACCATATTAATGATCCTTATGACAGACCCCAAACAGAGTTGTGTGCATGAAGCCTTAGACATTTGATCCAGTCACCAAAAAACATGTATTACATTTTCCAGTTCTAAGTATGGTATAACAAAACGTAAAAATAAACTGAGTAGTCCAATTATGGATTGCATGTGTATGTAAGGAAAGGGTTATTATCAACATCTTAGCAACAGAATAATAAAGGAGTGTTGTAGCGGCAGCTAATTAAAATAGGTGCCCCCAGACTAAATAGAGTCCTGTGGGATCTACGGACATTTTAACTGTTTTCTCTCAGAATAAAATTTGTAAAGCAGTTTTTTTTTTTTTCAGTACCTGGATAAAAGTAGGGATCTGAGAAGTGTAAGGTCAGTGTTGTCTCCACTGTACACAAAAATGTCCATTTTATTCAGCAAAAAGTCTGCCAAGAGGGCTCATAGACTTGAATAGTAAAAATATCCTGTTGTTTCCACATAACATATTTTTTTTCTGCTCGTTTTATTTGCTGGTCGTTTTTTGACGCATGTTGCAAAAAACGACTGAGCAGGGCAGAAAATTTACTATTGGAGTCTATGAAAGGCGCTGGACGTTTTTTGCAGAAATACTCAGCAAATCTAATGCTGTGCACTTCCGCAAGAAAAAAAAAAAACGCACACAAAACGTGCCAAAAAACCGGACGTCTTTTCAGCAGCTTTTGACAGGCAGTGGACAAAAAACCTCAGTTATTAACGTTTTTAGGATTTAGTTTTTAGGTTTTTTGGGGTTTTTTTGTCCACAGCTGTGAAAGCATAGCCTTAGGGAAAAAAAAAAATATATATATATATTTCATATAGGGCCATCCATGACTGTTCTCTGGTGAAATCGTTATTAGCTCAGATACCATGACTAATCCGTGGTGCCAAGAGTCTCCATGCTCCTGCCTCCCCCTGGAATTATTTACATCTCTGCTTACTGGAAAGTATGGATTTTCTGTCATCAGACTTTTTCAATGCTTTATAATCTTATTTTATTATTTATAGAATTACGATTAATTGTATAAGACAATATGGCATTTATGATGCTACAAACATAACAAAGAATGGACATCATGGGCAAACTCAAACAAATAAGCAGCAATAATGTATCGAAAATGAAGATGAGGACGGGGTGTCAAAAAGTGAGCAATAAAAAATACTTAAAAACTCTATTGCAAATGAATACAAAATCATTAAAAAATATTTTGTCCTTTGTGATATTTTTAATATCAGCCAACAGCAGACCATAATATGTGGAAGTTTGGTCAAAAGTCACTACTGAATATAACCATAGAAAAGTTTTCTATACCCATTGGATTTATAAGTCCAAATGGGGTAAGGAGCATGCACACTCCATGCGTATCGCCTAACTAGGCTTCACCAGTACATTACAGATATTACTCTGTACAATAAAGATCTTTATTTTTTATGGATTCTCTATTGCTCATGTGTTTTTTTGTTTTTTTTTGTTTTTTTACACCTTTCTAACTTTTTTATTTTGCTGGCACATTTATTATGGCATTTGTGCCAAAATGCCGGATTTCATGTTTTACACCACATGTCATAGGGGGACATGTATGAAAACAGTCTAGGTCTAAGTATTTCCTTGTTACTCATAGCAATCAACCAGAGCTCCCCTTTCATTTCATATAGTGCTCTGAAACAATAAAAGGGGGCTCTGATTGGTTGCTATGGGCAACAAAGAACATCTTAGGCCTAGACAGTTTTCATATATGAGGTCCTATGTGTTTCAAACAGTTATTAGATACTACGCCTCGTCCAACAAAAGGGGCATGGCTTCGCTGAAAGTGTGGCTTAATGTGCAACAGTGTGCACCAAACAAATCTGCCCAATTGGTGGTGCAATTGTTATGACAAATTTTTAAGTTTACACGAAGTTGAAGACAATGGGCCTCATTTATGAAAATTGTCTAAGCGTAAGAGAGGCTTTGTTACCCATAGCAATCAATCAGAGCTCAGCTTTTATTTTATTGCTCAGGAAAAATTTAAGCTGAGCTCTGATTGGTTGCTATGGGCAACAAGGACAGTATTATGCTTAGACAGTTTGTATAAATGATACCCTATAGCAAGGAACTGATTTAAAATAAAAAAGGAACCTGTACTCACCTTTCCCATTTCCGCTGTTTTAGCCCTGTCGAAGGTCTGTTATCCTTTGCTGGTCATTCAGTAGCAGCATCCTGTTCATGGCTCACGTGGTTGCACAAATGTTTTTTTTTTTTGGGGGGGAACTACCACTGCAGATTGAGTGGCATAGCTACATGCGAAGCAGCGGTCCGCAGCCCACCTCGGCACACAGCTGCATCGCTGGGTCAGATAGACCCAGCAATGCAGCGATTGCTGAGGCTGAACAGCTAGGATACACTAATCCCGGTGGTTCAGCCACTGGAGGCAGCGGAGCGATGTAATGATGTTACTGTACTAGGCCCTTAGCCTATCGCTAGGTTTAGGGATTAGTAGACGCCAGAAGTAGCGTCCCAGAGTGGGTGGCGTGATGTCGGCACGGTGCTCAATCCGAATTCAGAGATGAATTCGTTGGGAGAACAGAGGTGAGTATTATTTTACTTTGGGGGGCCCTATATATACCTACCTAATTACTGGGAGCCCTATATATACCTACCTAACTACTGTGGGACTCTATATACACCTATCTAACTACTGGGGAGGCCCTATATATACCGACCTAACTACTCGGGGGTCCTTTATATACCTACCTACCTACTGGGGGACCCTATATCTACCTATTGGGGCCCTATATACACCAACCAAAGTACTGGGGGGGGCTATATATACTGTCCAAAATACTGGGGGCCCTTTTATTATGACTACTAGGGGGGCCCTATATATACTTACCTAACTACTGGGGGGCCTGTATATACCTACCTAATTACTGGAGGACCCTATATACATCTACCTAGCTACTTGGGGTCAGACTAGGGAAGCCTTATATACCTACCTACTGAGGAGACCCTATAAACCAACCTATCTACACTCCTCCTTTTAGGTAGATTAGACCCTAAAAATTAGTCAGATAAGATGGCAGACTCTTCCTATAGGTAAAGTACCCCTTCAGTATAGGGTTCCCTTCAACTACCTATTGGGTGCAGTATAAGCTACTTAATGGGGGGATTCCTATATGCTTACCTACTGAGGGGAACCTTATACTGAAGGGGAACTTTACCTACTTAATAGGAATAGTTTGTCCACTTATCTGACTATTTTTAGTTTCTTATTTACCTATCTGCCTGCCTAATTTGAGGAGCGAAGGCGAGGGGGGCTGGCTACTATATTGGATGTGTTCCTACCTACTGGTGGCACAAATGAGGGCCTTATGGTTGGTTGGTGAAACTTTCACTGTTTGGAGTCTAACATGTTTATGTGGTAAATTCTGCAGGTACGAGAAGTGGCCAGGAGACGTCGTCATGCCGGTCTGGACCCAATGAAGAAAGAAAAGAGAGAACGACTTATCAGAAAAGACGTCACGTGTGAGTCCCTTAATGTAACTGAACTGTAATCAGTCATATGACTTAAGAGCCTGTGTACACTCGTATATACTACTACATGGTCGCTTTATTGTGGTAATAGTGGTCTAGGTCTAACGGTTTACATTCAATAACGTATGATGGTATTTTTCAGACCATTTATGGATGTGATATGTGGTCATGATGTGGCGGTATTATTAGGTGCTTGTATATTGTTGTTGTTGATATTCTTGGTATACTGGTTTTCTCAGTAACAGTATCATGGTATTAGTCCCTATAGGTTAGTAATATGTGGTCATGATGTGGTGGCATTATCTGGTCTTTGTATAATGTTACTAATATTGGTCTTGCTATACTGGTTTGGTCAGTATTATTATCGTGGTATTAGTCACTATATAGTGGTGACATGCGCTGATAATGTGGCCCTTGTGTACATACTATACAGCAGAATACAAATAACAAGTCCAATTGTTCAGTGCAAACTCCAACAAAAACTAAACCCAAAAAACACAAGCACAATTGCATTTTTTTTTCCTGTTCACCCCACTTTTTGGGAGGCAGAGGGAAGAGGAGCAAGAAGGAACAGACATTTTGGCTGTATTACTTTTTTTTTTTTTTTTTTTTTTTCCCCATTTGAATTTTCTTCTGTTAGACAATCCCTTTAAATAAGATTTACTGCAGCGCGCTACCCCGCAGATATCCATCATATCAAGTAGGGAACCAGTCATTGAAAAGTATTGGTCCACAGTCGTTGTATGGAGGTAGAAGCTGAAGTTTTGCACCTGGGCCCATGAATTTTTAGCAACACCCCTGATTATGAGCCAACGCTTGAAGTAGCCTCAAATGGAAGTTGTGAAGAAGGAATGTATACTCCGCCTTTCTGCGGGAGCCACTCGACTGGCTCAGAAACCACAATGGGACTTTTTTTTTTAAAAAAAATGTCATATGTGAAACCATGCTTAAACTTCATACGTATTTTTTCCATGGCGTGTAATTTTCATGATTTACAAGATTTTATTTTTTTTTAAATGCGTTTTTTTCTGGCATTTTCAAAATAATGTTTATTGGTAATGTTACGCTTTGGATTTGGGTCTGGCTTGTCTGGAACAAAAACAGTGTGACCAATCGCTAGTCTTTTTTTCTAGGCAGGAAAAAGAGAGTATATTCCATCAGTGAATTGTACGCTTCCTTTTCTGTCTAGAAAAAGGCTGGTGATGGGTCGCCAGATGTTCCTGCCATCACAGGCCAAACCTGCCCTACCCGAATCCAAAGTGCAACATCATTTATAGGTATATGCATTCTTTAGTTACATTTTTTTTCTTAATTTCCAATCACAAATTAAGAGATCCACAGAACATGTGATTTAAATATTCCTCTTTGAATCACATGAATGTAGACAACATATGATGGTGCCGCACACCTTTCAGATGTCGGGTGCTCAGTGGAAAAAGCCCGTGGCCAAGTACAGAGTAGAAAGAGAATCCACGGCACACCTTTTAGATCCTCTAAAATATTTATTCAAGCATTAAACACAGAAAAAAAA
This sequence comes from Phyllomedusa bahiana, assembly GCA_025379985.1. NCBI lineage: Eukaryota > Metazoa > Chordata > Amphibia > Anura > Hylidae > Phyllomedusa > Phyllomedusa bahiana. The sequence goes on along the minus strand of JAODAL010027105.1, from coordinate 35,225 downwards.
TTGTAGTTACTCTGTGCACACTCTCCGGCTCCACATATACCACCTCCCATATTTAGATATTTAATGATAAAGGCCTGTTGGCCGAAACATCGGACCATGGGAGTATCTCGCTAAAATATCACCTTATTCATTGATCCATTTGGAGAGTAAATACAATTTTCTTCTGGGTTTAATGATTTGTTATGTGGTATAATGCCATAAAAAATGTGAGGAGAAAAAAACCCACACAATTACACCTGCATTTTTTTTCAGCAGAGTAAAAAAAAATTAATGTCTACAATAGGAAAGACATTTCATCACTTGGAAAAACACTGCCACTACCCACAAATATGCATCCAAATTAGAAAAAAAAATCCGCAAAGAGAAAAGCAATGTATATAGTGTGGTTTTTTTTAGGTTTCTCTACTGACTTCCACCTGTCTGTGGCAGTTTTTACAAGAAAAAACACCTGAAAAATTGCAGCTGAAAGTGTGTGGTTTTTTTTTTTTTTTTTTTTTTTTTTTTTTTTAAAAAAACAACACGTTAGGCTCAATTCCTATCATACTTTTGCAATTCCATGAGGATTATGTGCAGAATAAATTATATGTTGCTGTATTACATGCAGAAAACAGGAAAAGATTAGCACTATATTTGGTGAAATCCACTGTAGAAAAAATAAAGTCCCCGGCAGGGATCTCCATGTATTTCACCTCTGAATACCTGGCACATTTTTCTGAATCAAAAAATCCCTCATGTGTCATCCTTTTATGGTACATTCCAACACGACTGATCTGCTGCGGATTTTTTGCAGCAGGGTCCACTAAATAAAATCTGCACCCTTTTTTGCTGTAAATGCGCATGCTAAAATCTGTACTAAAATCTGCTGGCAAGGTCTATCTCATGATTTTAGTTTGGAGTTTGCCATCTCCTATTGCAGCCATTAGGGAAAACTCTGCACTAAAATCCACAGAAATACATGTGGTCCACTTTTTTTTTTGGTCCAGATCGACCATGTTTGAGCATACCCTTACAGAACCTGCCTTTGCCTAGAGGCGTCTCTTATGACCTGTTCGCAACAGTTTATTACTGAAATATTTTATGGATCCAAATAAGCCTTTTTATATTATTTAGGGAATACAAAGAGTTTGAAAGAAAAGTGTCAAAGGGAGAAATGAGTAAAATAAAAAGAAATTGAAGAAGCTATCATTTGTGATTTTTTTGGTTCCCCGCACCCCCCCTCACCCCTCCCCATTGATGGACCTCTGTCTGGTTTCAGGGAGAGAACACCTAGTGGAATGCAAGAAGTAGGGCTAGGCACTACATGGTGACCTTATGTTGATTAGATGTTCCCCTCTGTGTATGCCCTAAACTCTGTAACACGGCCTTTTAAATGCCAAATGTACGGCTGTGTTTTGATTGGTGAAATGTTTGCAGTCAATACAGAAAGAACATCAAAGTTTGTGCATAGAGGTCAGTGACATTTCAGCACTTTATTTTTAACATGCACTTACAGTACCTTTTGCTGTATGTGGTTTTATGCATCTGTTTATGTGTGGTGTGAAAAACTTTCTAAAAGATTTACATTTTGTACTGGGGGATTTTACGGACTTCTGGTGCAAGATTGTCAGTATGGCATTGCTTTTTCTCAAAATAATATTGTCCTATACTTTAAACACGTTTATATCAAAAGCTACAGTGTAGCAGTAGCTGGCATCACATACAGCGTTTTAGTGCCATTTTTTCGACCATTTTATCTCCCAGACGCATTTAGCTGTTCCAGTGACCAGAAATGAAAACGGGGGGGGGATTTACTAATGCCCTCTAATAGTTCAATAGTGTAAAGTTGGCTAGACAGACTTAAAATGCACCACTTCTCATAGTGTCTCATGCTGTTTGATAAATCTGGTGCATGTTTAGACACTTTGGGCTACCTGTATGAAAACTGCCTAGGTCTAAAGTTATGTTCACATGGCTGATTTGGACTCTGTTTTTGGAGTGTTTCCTCACCAAAAACAGCATCCAAATCGCCTCTAAAATGCCCCCAGTTCTTTTAATTGATTCCTATGTAAAACAGCGTTGTAGTTCACACACGACGAGGTTTTTACTCGCTTCTTTGGAAGCTGTTTTGGGCGCTGAAAAAAAGTGTCCTGTCAATTCATGAAGCGTGTTTGAGGGCATGTTCACACGGCGTACTGTACGTGCCGCAATACGCCGTGTGTTTTAGAAGTACGGAAGGGACGCCCCTGGCTAGCCCCATTCACTTGCATTAACAGTGGCGCGTAAGCGCCGCAAAGAAGTGACATGTCACATCTCTCCCCCGGCATACAATCGTATTGTTCGTTGGGGGAGACAAGACGTAATTCATAGTTCTCGATGAGAGCTATGAATTACCGTAATTGCGGCATGCATTTCGGCTGTATTAAAGCACAAATACGTGGCAAAATTATGCTGTGTGAACATACTCTTAGGCTCGTTTCCGGCACGTTTTTCGGTGCGTTTTTTAACCTGGCTATTAATTTGTATGGTTGAAAACAGTGTTGCAAACCTCATCCAAAAGCGTGCCAAGAAACGCGTCTAAAACCTCGTGTTTCAGGCAAAGTTTTGATGCTGTTTTGGGAGTGGAAACGGTCCGAAAAAAGCTTAGGTCGAAAATAGCGTCAAAATCAGCCATGTGAACATATCCTAAGATTTTCTTTGTTGCCCACAGCAACCAATCAGAGCTCCCATTTAATTTTTTCAGAGAACTATATGAAATAAAAGGGAGCTCTTAGTGGTGATCATGGGCAACAAGGAAAGTCTTAGACCTAGACAGTTTTCATACATGTCCCCCTTTGGCTGCACCATTGTTTGGTGTATTTTACTGTTCTATATATGTATGAACAGTTGTACACCAAAACCAGGTGCAATCTGCGCCAAGACCAAAACATTCGAATGCGCCTGAGCTATGTGCCTAAGGCCATGTCCCCACTGCACGGGTTTTTGGCCAGTTTTTCAGACCGCCTGAAAAACCGGCCGGTAATGAGCACAATTGTGCTCTATGGAAAACCCGTGCAGCAGTCCCCACTGCACGGGTTTTCCGTCGGGCGGTTTTGCCGCTGGCGGTCCGGCGGCAAAACATTGAGCAAGCACCATCTTCCGTCCGAAAACCGGACGGAAACTGTGCTTTTCAATGGGAGGTGGGAAGGCTCTTCTCCGCTCATTGCGGAGAAAAGCCGCCTCCCCCGCGGCCGTGTGGACGGGCGCAAAACAGGACAAATACCGGCCGGCAAACCGGCCTGTATTTGTCCTATGTCGTGGGGATGCGCCCTAAGATACGCATCCCCATTTAGCTATGCGCCTAAAATATGCTATGCAAGGCATGCCACACACCAGATTTATGACAGTTTCATACATTCGGGCGCACTATACATTCATTTAATGCGTCTTAACACTGGCGTGGCGGCGCTTTTCTGACATTTCGCCCTTTTTGCCTAACTGTGCGCCGTCTATTTGTTGGCTTCATTTGTGCCACTAATTGCAGCAAAATGTTGGCATGTTTTTTGGTGCACATTAAGCAATGCTTGTGTCTGAGAATTCCTACCCTCTTTCCACAAAGTAATGTCTCTTTTGTCGGACACGGAACAGAAGTGTCTAAAAACTGTTGAAAATACATGATAAATATGGTATAAGGCACGTGGCCCAACTGACATAGTAACTGTGCCCCAATGAATCTAATTTCCCAACAAAAAATCCTTAAAAGGGTTGTCTCGCTACAAAGATTAGCGTTAAACATGTAGGAACTGGTAACTGGAAATATTTTACAAATATATTGCTTAATTTTTTTGGCTTTGTTGAGGAGATAATTTAGAATTTATCAGCTCTGAGTGCACACAGGTTTCTCCAGGTTACCGTTCTGCTCTCTCTTTCTTTCTCTCTCTGCTCTGTCTTATCTGATAGCAGGGATGACTACAGGTCAGGCTGGGTTACCTTCACACAAGTAAAGGTATTTTCATAAGCCGTGTTTAGTCCGTGTGAACACACGTTTTTAGATATGTGTTTGGATCCGTCTGTCAGACCCTAAACAGACCCAAACAGGCAGCTAACAGATAGCAATGTGATTTTACATTGTTTTAATATGAAACACGCATCGGTGTTCACACAAGTGATCACCGATGTCTCATTGCGTCTTTCGGATCCATTCTAAGAATTGACATGTCAATTCTTGGTCTGAAAGACGCAGCAGGATCCCTATAATAAACTATAGGGTGCGATCCTGCTGCATCCAAGACGCATCCAAACACGCAGCTGCATGTTGGAAACGTGTTGGATCCATTTAGGATCCAATCGACGCAGTGTTTTGGGATGCGCCGTGTGAACATACCCTAATAAGTCTCTTTTCTTTGAGCTCTGTACTTCAGAGATGAGATCTCTTACTTGCCAGTCAGCGGTTTTAGAGCTGTGAATGCCAAGTTTATATACTACTCACTGCCATAGAAGCAGCCACAGCCTGACCAGGAAGAAACAGCATGCATGAATCTGAATCTGCTTCTGACTTTGAAAAAGCCTGGAGACAACCCCTTTAGGCCAAGTCTACATAGCATCGGCTTCTCGTCAGATTTTCAGCAGATTCAGTATTTTGATTCCGCCAAAAATTCGACACTACCCAGCGCTGTGTAGGCTTCAATAGTGTACTTAGCACGGGTTTTCTACTGAAGCAACCATCCATCCAATGGAACATAGAACGTGTCAGATTCCCATACAGCCCATGTACTGGGCTGTCGGGAATCCAAAATATGACAGCGTTTTTATTTTGTGCAAAAACCGTCGTGCGGGGAAGTTAAAATACCATCAGATTTCTGACTGTATTTTAACTTTGCTGTTGAGACATGGCCTTAAGTTCTTGGCCCCTAATGCAAAATATGTCCAGACCTCCCATCTACTATGTATAATTAATAAGAACGGTATCTTGCTTTAAAGCAGAAGGGCCTCTTCAGGCCACAGAGCTCGGCTGCAACTGCTGTCACTGAATCCCTTATATAAACCACTGAATGAGATGCTTTAATTCTGAAAAGAAATTGACTGGTGTCGACCTGCCTCCTCCTATATCAGTTCTGCAGGCACAGGGAAGTTTTCAGGAGAATATTGCAGGAAAGTTATCAGTGTAAAGGAATTGATTAGAAAAACATGGCTGTGTTGTGTTTTTTTTTCCCCGACAACAGTGCCACACCTGTCCGTCAGTTTGTTTCTAGTATTGCAGCTCATGCCCATTGAAGTTAATAGGATTACACTCTAAGGCTATGTTCACCGGGTGTATTTGCAGGGCGGAATTACGCCCCGCAATTACGCCGTGTGGACGGGGGCGGGGCGGGAGCGGGGGAGTGAGCGGGGGGCCGGCACTTCGCCGGCCCATAGATAATCATTACTAGCGGCGCGTATACGCCGCTAGAAAGTGACATGTCAATTATCTCCCCGCCCGTAATTGGCGCACTTCGGCGCGTAATTACGGACAGAAATACGGCCCATTTTAAGCCGTGTGAACATGGCCTAAGGGTGCTTTCACATAGTGCGTGTTTTTGATGCTTTTTTTGGGCACAAATGTAGAGCAGAATTTCTGTGCCTTTCTGCACAAAAAAAACGCATCAATAACGCACCAAAAATGCATCCGTGTGTGAAAGCACCCTAATACCACAAACTAACCCAAGCACAGATGTGGTGCTGTTTTTAGATGAAAGCTGCCATGTCTTTGTTATCCTGGCAAACCCTTTTAAAGCTGGAGTAATACATAAAACATTAGCGGGAACAGCAGTTGGAACTGTCTAAATTTTTCTATAGCTTCTGTTACCGCTACTGAAACAAAGCTGGTTAAACCTCTCTTAGGCAGAACCTGCTTTTTCTCATTTTGTTTAACCATTTACTACAGTTGACAGCTCAACATACAACGCGGCGTTGTCAGACAGGTGTGTCCTTACTATACACGCGTTCTTGCCAGTTCATGATTAATATCAAATTCTTTCTGTGACCTATCTTACAGTGACTTAGCATGCATCGGTGAACCTTAGTCTACTCTCACGTGCTGGTATCTGTCGGTATCGCAAGGTCTTTGATTCTAGTCATTGAATAGAAAGTTTTGTCCTGGTCATGTTGTGATCACAGGTTCTCTGATTGTACAGTGGTCTCTCAATAACCAATATTAATTGGTTAAGGGATGATTATTGTATGTTGAAATCATAACTTTATGGGAAGCTGGTAATTGGTTCTGCAGCCTCAAATTGTCACCAACATAATACAAAATGAAGATTAAAAAATTAGACTAATTTACTTTCAGGTTTTTGTATTTTCAAAATAATTAGCTGGAATGTATGTTTGCTGTTTTGGGAAGGTGAAATATTACAGCAAGTAAAATAATTCCCAGTTAGTAACCTGTCCTCTCCAAACCATTATTAAGCTTCCATGTTTAATATAATAAAAATATATGTTCTAAATCCACTTTCAAGAATTTAGGATGAGAATAATCTTCATCTTTGGACTGCTGGTGTTATAAGTGCTGGTGGTGTGCATCATAAATTGTCACAGGCTCTTTAGTAATACAATGGATGATTCAACAGCATCTCTACAGGAGAATGGAAATTCTTTGGTGTCACCAAATGGCTCTATCGTCCCATCCTAAACAATGGCCAAAACGTGACTGAGAGGAGAAATTGCTGATCAACATTGCTGGAGAACATTGACATCTCCTGTGCCTCCATTACATCGGAGTGCAAAAGACTGGGGCAAACTGGGTGTGTATGGGGGAGATAGGTAAAAGACTTCAGCCAACAGCTATCTTGTGAATAGCAAGTCTTAGCTCTCATGTCCAGTAATGCTGTTAAATTCACTACCTGTTTCCAAGAGTAGCCAGTAGAATTTTTAAAGCACAATGGTTCAGTAGTTAGCACCATTGCCTTGCAGCTGTGGGGACCTAGGCTCAAATCCCACCATGGACAACATCTGCCTGGAGTTTTAATGTTCTTCTACCTCCAGGTACTCCAGTTTCTCTCACAGGTGTCAAACTGCGGCCCTCCAGCTGTTGAGAAACTACAACGCCCATCATTCCCACTGTTCTAGATTATATAAATGCATGATGGGCGTTGTAGTTTCGCAACAGCTGGAGGGCCGCAGTTTGACTCCCCTGCCTCACACTATAAAAACATACAGATGGGTTAATAAAGAATTTAAGTTGTGAGGCCTGGTGGGGATAGTGAGCAATGTGAGGGGTGACAATCTCTGTACAGCACAGTGGAATATAACAGTGCTATGTAAATCAAGAAAATTAAGAAAGATGCTATAGATGTGAATGGAGAATAGGTCATGAAGTAGTCACATTTTTATGTAGTAGGCTGTATATTATTGTCTAGATAAAAGGTCCACAAAAATTCCTCCACTAATAATAATTGATGATCTGATTTGGAGCCAAGCTTCCAGTTTTAGCAATTGTGGAGCTACATGCCTAAAGCCAAAACTCACTTGTTGCCTGAGCCACTACTTGGGAAACCCTGCCCTAGATCAGCTCTGTATATAGGGACTCATTCATAAAACTTATAACTAAACCAGCAGCAACACTGATCCTTCTACTAAAGCATAACTTTTAATTACATAACTGATCACATAACTATATAATTAGCCATAAAAGTTATTTTACCCCTCTCGGAGCTTGCTCTTCTCGTTACAAATTTTTACCGTCCCCAAATTTGTTTGTGGATTGGTGACAAGGATTTGGCTCAATCTTCGGAGGTAATGAATTTGGGGACTGTAAAAATCCTTGAAGAGAACAACGAGCTCCAGGAGTGAGAAGATAACCACCTTCTGGCTGTTTACTAATCTTATATTTTAAATGGGGTTGTTTAGAACAAATTGCTAGAACATGTATAGGTTACAGGGATTTTTCACTTATGTACTTGAAAGTTAAATGGGTGTTCACAGCACATTAATTAGCTTTAAACTAGTAGGCAAATGTTAATAAAGACTATTACCAAATATATTGATGTTCTTATTTTGCTTCCTTTTAGAGCTAGAGCAGATCTTATCTCTTGTTTATGTACACGGGGTTACCACCACCTCTTTCTGCTCTAGCAGCAACTAACTGGGATGGTAATGTCATTTCCTGCTATGTCTTGTTTTTTTTTTTTACTGTTATAATGTAATCCTTTAGAACCCTGTAGTCTTGTGCCCTGCTGGATAAAACCTTCCGCTATCAATGTCATACTAACACGGGTGTCAAAATGAGGCCCGCAGGCCAGCAGTGTAATTTTATATTTGACCTTCAAATAATAACTAGACAGTGTAGAAAAGAAGAGGAAGGAGCTGTCATTACACTGCTCTCTCTCATAGACCAGAGAAGAGACCATGTGGTAGGAGAAACAACTCAGACACTGATAAGGCACAGTGGGATGACCAATTAGATGAGGAGTCAGAGCCTCAACACTTAAACCCTTTCAGCAACTTCCCAGCATCTTTGCAGGCAGCAGGGTACTCCAAACAGAGGCACTGTGCAGAGTAAGAAGCACTGTGACGACCACAGGACACTCTTGAGTTTAACTGACTGTGGCCAGTACAAATAAAGTGGGTACTGGAGTTTTTCTCTAGCCCTAAGAGTCTACCAGGACATAAGGAAATGGGAGAGAAAAGCAGGGGAAAGACAAGGTTCTGTCATGCTGCAGCACCACATAAGGGGATGAGCACTAGGACATCTTTTTGTCTCCCACATAATGCACATGCAGCTGCAATGTCTATTAACTCTCAGTATGGCACAGTGGCAGATGCAGTCGTAAATCCTATTAACCAGTTGGGGATCAGGCTGCAAATATAAGTGATGATGACATAATTAAGCTTCATTGTTATCTGATGAATAAAAAAAAAAAACCATTATCAATTGTAGATATTTTTCAGTAAATATTAGTTGGCCTGCAACTTTGACCAAGTTTTTGATTTTGGTCCAATGTGTACTTAAGTCCTCCCACCCCCTTTCTCTAAAATGTCAGCCACTGCTGTAGAACCACCCACAGCTTTAACAGGAAAGGGTAGCCTGAAGCTGGCTACAGAGGGCAGGCTATGTGAAAAAGCATCTTTAAGTTTTAGTTAACAGATAAGTGTTGCTGGGGGTTTAGAATTTATTATTGGCTGGTTCTGGGGTGGTGATACTAAAAAGATATTGCTATTGTTGGTTGTTTTTTCTACCACAGCACAGTTCTGCAGGAAAAAAAAAGATAAAGCATGTATAGGATAGTCTCCAGTTCTCTACATATTGTAGTCCTTTTTAAAACAATGTATTTGACTCTTCTTGCTGTCAGTTGCTGTCATACTAACCTGTGTCCCTTTCACCTAGTTTTAGTATTGTGTAATAGGAGACTTTCAGCTAGGAGTAGACTTTAGTTGCTAAACACAATTGCTCAAAGTTCAACAAATAAGCAGATAAACCACTTTATACATTTTGCCTTTGACCATGAAGCAAATCACAACCATAAAATGTAATTCTACATTTGCTTCCAATACTATACATATTTTAAAGCCAGTCTAGCCGACCAGCCATTATCGTTCATCAGTATGTTTTGAAATAATTTTTGAAAAATAGAAGTAATAGAATTTAGGCTCATGGTATGGAGCAACTTGTTTTGCCACCAGGAAAGACCTAAGAATGTAGGGTTTCAAACGAAGGGCTTGACGCAATCTAGCAAATTTTTCAGTCTTCTGAACCAATTTTCCATGTTCACCGAAACACTGGTTTTTATCATCAGCAGTGGTTGATCATCAGCAGTGACATTACCAAGACCCTGATGCTTCTCTCGTAGGCGTCACCCCACTATGAAGCCTCAAGGAAGAACCTGGGAAGCCTTTGATATGAGTAAACCCTGATCTCAGGTTCATCTATCACTGCTGTCTGGCAAATGCAGCTATTGACATGTAATGTTTAGGGCCAGCACCTTTGTGATGTTTCACCTGTGACAATTTTGAGGCTTTAAAGCATATAATTTCAATAAGGTCACTAACCTCCTATCCACCAGTGCCTTAAGAGATCCCTCTCAGCCCATGTTATTGATGACCCACTCATACAACCAAACCAGTGATGTCCTTTTTATGATGTCATGACCTTCATTGCCTCTGCACCTGTGACATAATCTGCAGTGATTTCACCACCCGTCCTGGGACCTTATTGAAGGGAACATGTCAGGTAATATCACTGATGTTACCCATTATGGCATCATGCCCCTGTGACTTTACCACTGTGGTGATCTCAATGCCCTTAGAAAGATATAATTGTGATGGCAGGAATATTTTCCAGGTGTTCATCAGTTTTGCTCTTTGAAATCATTAGGAAGCAATAAAGATAGTAGCCTTACGAGAATGTGAAGTACAGTATATTAGGTCTCATGTACATGGCCACGTTACTGGCATTTATGTGTAATATTGCTGAAGAAAGCAATATGGAGGACTGGCTGGGCATCCATTCTTATCTAATACAAACTGATGCAGTTTTCTGGGTACCATAGAATAAGGTCTACTGAGATGATCATGATACATATTGCCCAAAAAAAATGGTGTTTCTCACTCTGGAATAAAGCTGATTCCTGCTTTTACTATGCTGTCGTCCAAACCATCTTTTTGCATGATACATATTGGTCTTCAGCAATTCCATTATGATTCGTTCTTCAGTGTGAGGGCAATGGGTGATGGATTAAAAAACTAATGTCAGTATATCAACGTGTTCAATGTATAGTTGTAGACCAAAACATTGCTCCAGGAAATGACAAACTGGGCAGAATTCAATGTCATCCATTTGAATATACTGTAGACATGTTAAACTGGTTGTGGCTCTGCTAAGAAGCAAACTGATGATGGCAATGTGAACAAAGACTTATATGCAGCAGCAGCAAAATTACAGCCATTGTAATCGTTACCAGTGATCCATTTACAAAAAAAACATGGCCTGTGCTTCCTTTTTATTGTAGTTTCCCTCAAAGAGGCTCTATAGCCATGCTTGACATGTCCAATATTAGTGTTCCCGATGAAATGACAATTTTGGAGTATCTTTATGCTGTGTGGTTCCACTGTTATTCCTCATAGAAATGATCAATCTGTCAGCTGGGTGTTACCAACCAAGGGGTGTGGTCTGCACAATCTGACAATTGCCCACTCAACATTGATAAATTGTGTGACCATGGACACCCCCTTTCAAAGCTGGGAATGGTGATGTTCAACTGATTCAGTAATACATTTCTAGCAGAATTAAGGATATGTTCCCATGGCATATTTTGGCACATATTTTATTATTTTGCGCCAAAATACACCCAAAACAATGTGCAAGTACATAGACTGCAATGAAAAATACAGTTGTGCTCAAAAGTTTACATACCCCGGCAGAATTTTTGCTTTCTTGGCCTTTTTTCAGAGATTATGAATGATAAACTTTTTTTCCACTCATGGTTAGTGTTTGGGGGAAGCCATTTATAAATCAAAATGACAACCAAAACATCCAAATGACCCTGAATTAAAGTTCACATACCCTGGTGATTTTGACCTGATAACATGCACAGAAGTTGACACAAATGGGTTTGAAAAGCTACCAAAGGTAACATCCTCAGCTTTGACCTGTTTGTTTGTAATCAGTGTGTGTGCATAAAGGCTGAGTGAGTTTTTGGAATCCAGACAGACTCTTGCATCTTTCATCCAGCCACTGATGTTTCTGGACTGTGAGTCGTGGGGAAAGCAAAAGAATTGTCAGCAGATCTATGGGAAAAGGTGGTTGAACTGTATAAAACAGGAAAGGGATACAAAAAGATATCCAAGGAATTGATAAGGTCAGTCAGCAGTGTTCAAACCCACAAATAACATCAGCTGAGATACAGGACTCTCTGAAAACTAGCAGTGTGGAAGTTTCAAGATGCACAATAAGGAGGCACTTGAAGAAAAATGGGCTGCATGGTCGAGTCACCAGAAGAAAGCCATTACTGCGCAAATGCCACAAAGTATCTCGCCTACAATACGCCAAACCGCATAGAGACAAGCATCAAAACTTCTGGAGCAAGGTAGTTTGGAGTGATGAGACCAAAATTTAACTTTTGGCCACACTCATAAACGTTACATTTGGAGAGGTGTCGTCAAGGCCTATGATGAAAGGAACATTCCTACTGTAAAGCACGGAGGTGGATCGCTGATGTCTTGGAGATGTGTGAGCTACAAAGGCACAGGAAACTTGGTCAAAGTTGAAGGAAAGATGAATGCAGCACGTTATCAGCCAATACTGGAGGCAAATTTGCACTCATCAGCTCGGAAGCTGCACATGGGACGTACTTGGGCGTTTCAACATGACAACGATCCAAAACACAATGCCAAGTCAACTGTCATTGGCTACAGCAGAACAAAGTGAAGGCTCTGAAGTAGCCATCTCAGTCTGCTGACCTCAATATCATTGAGCCACTCTGAGGAGATCTCAAGCGCGCAGATCATGCAGGACAACCCAGGAATTTACAGGAACTGGAGGCTTTTGCCAAGAAGAATGGGCAGCTTTACCATCTGAGAAAATAAAAAGTTTCATCCACAACTACCACAAAAGACTTCAAGCTGTCATAGATGTTAGAGGGGGCAATACACGGTATTAAGAACTGGGGTATGGGAACTTTTGATTTGGATGCTTTTGTTGTCATTATGATTTAAAAAGAAAAATCACAGTTGTTTGACAATAAATGGCTTCACCTAACCATGAGTGGAAAAAAAGTTTGTGTTATCATTCATATTCACTGGGAAAAAAAAGCCAAGAAAGCAAAAAATTATGCCTGGGTATGTAAACTCTTGAGCACAACTGTAAACAGTCATTCAGACAACGCATATTTTACTCTTGTATTTTTGCGTGTGCTTGAAAAGAATGTCAACTCTTTCAGGTGTATACACAGCACCAAATAATTTCATATAGGAGACGGATAACTGCCTTGGGCTTTGTCATAATCCATTGAAATTACATGTTTGCACGTGTGTAATTTCAACAGTGCAACAAACTCTCTTTGCAGCGCATACCTGTGCGCGCTGCAATATGTTGTATGAATTCCCCCTAAGAGGAAAAGCACAACAAAGAGTTAGAAGAGAAGATGTTCCAGAATTGTGATTTCTCAAGAAACACAATGACTGTATTTACTTAAACAGACAAATCAGTAGAGGTCACAGGACCTCTTTAAAGGGAATGTGTCATCAAAATATGACTTCTTGTTTAACTCACGTTTTTATGTTAAACACATTTTTTAGGAATGTTTGGTTATTTTTTTAATTTTCCATACCGCTTTCAATATTTTTAAAAAATTCCTAAAGGGGTTGTCTCACTACAAGGATTGCTTTTTAAATTAAAGATCTTACAAAAACAAGTCATTTTGCAATATGTTTTTCAATTGCCAGTCTCCTACCTATTCATAGATATCCCCTCCTTTATGGGCTGCATCAGCTTCTCTGGTTGCTATAGCTACAAACCTGTTTGATCTTTCCTGATAGGCTGCCAGGTCTGGTTGCTATAGCTATTGACCTGGTGTCCTCAGCAGCTCATCACTGCAGGACAGTAGAAGCCAGTAAACAAGCCCCAGAATTAAAAAATGAAACTGAGAAAACGGGACTGAGGTAAGATGAATTCATGTAGTGAGACAACCCCTTTAAGTCCTGCAGTTTTCACTTTGGCTACTAGGCCTAATAATTGTCTGACACTTCCTGTTGTGTAGAGAGGTTTTCCCGTCCTCAGTTCATTATCAGTACAAGTCAAACTGAAAGGAGACACCAATGTGTGTAGATAACACAGGATCCACCAGTCACAATAGGGGATAGTCACAGTTCACCCTCTCTGCACACTGACTTCTTCCCAGGTCACAGGGCATGACTAGAAAACTCTCCTATAGAAGTCAATGGGACTTAGTCTTAAGGCTCCAATGTGCATGGAGCTGCAGTAAAGTATCTCACTGACTGCTGTTAAAGCTTTGCAGGCTAGAATGTCTTCCCCACAATCCTATATAGACGACTGAATAGAGAAATCTACAATCAGGAAATAAAGACGGCGAAGAAGAATAGACTATGGATCAGGATTTAATGAGTAAGAAAAAAATTGGCGACAGATTCCCTTTAACATAGAAAATCTAGTTCCAAACCACAGACTAATGTAGCGGAGAAGCAGAAATAGTAGGAATGTAAGGTTTTAAATCTGGGTGTACATATTTAAGAACTGACTTCTCACAACACCTAGTAAGGGTTGCTTTCTTTTTATCAGCTGCTAAAGCATTACAGGTCATGATCATTTCGATCTTTCGGTTTTGCAAGGAAACCATGTTTTTTGTTTCACTGCAATAATATTTATCACAACTTGGCAAACAGATGAAGATGTTATTTAGCGTTGGACAGTAGACAAAGTACAGTTACACACCCCTGGAGCCCCCCAAAAGTTACAAAGCAGACTGGAAAGACAGTCGCGCATGGCTCTCTATTCTGTTCTATGGGCGTTCCGAGCAGAGCCAAACACACACTGTTTAACTCTCATAGAACAGAATGGAGAGTAACTGCGCCAGCGCAGCTGGCTCTTCAGTCTGCTCTGTAACTTTCAGGGGCCCATTCCTGAGATAGATGCAGGTTCCAGAGGTGGGACTTGCACCTATCAGACAATGATGGCAAATCCTAGCGATCTACCATCATTGTCTATGGTGGTAAAAACCCTTTAATTCTTTTTGTTCTCTAGTTTAGGTGTTGATTTGATGTGGTTTTCTAAGTATCTTTTAGAGTTTATTCACCTATCTCATTTGTGTGGTGTTTTTTTTTTACTGTGTTTTTTTTGCCATGATTTTTCCAAATGGTGTTGTATCTATCCCTTCCTTCTAAATCATGAGGCCTCTACATAATGCTCTGTCAAGAGGACTCTACATTATTAAATGGGTAGTCCACCTCCTGTAAAAATCATAGCAACAACTCTTGGGACCCCCACTAATTTACATCACCATTTAGATGTGAACAGCTCTAAACAATGATCTAAATAGAGGCACGTGAGCACTGCAGTCAATCAGAGGCCGCAGTGGTGACGTCCTTATTCGTGATATAATGTTATGTCCCCTTTTCGTAATGTTCAATGAAGGGGACGCTACAAACTAAGAGGCCAGAACCAGTGACCAGAGGATGGGGAGTATATTTTTATTTATTTTGTTTTATTTTACTGGGGCCCCAATAGTTGTTGTTGTAATTTTAATAGGAGGTGGGAAAACTCCTTCAACAAGGTCAGAAATGTTCTCACCAGTTTCATATACCATAAATATTTTAATACGTTTTCCCTCCTGATACAAGTTGATGATCGAAGTTCCTGGCACTGCTGTAACTACGACGAGACACAAAAGTAGGAATTTCCTTTCCTAAAGACCTTAGATATGTTGTACTGTATGTTCTGTATGCTAGATCACATACTAGGCCTAGGGGCAATTTGTTAAATGAGAATTACTTTAGTATGTTATTATTAATTGACCTGAAATATGAAAACTGGAGTAGATTTATGTTCATGATTTATTAAACAAGGCTGTAGTTAAGTTACTTTGTACACTGTATGTTACATAAAGCAGCAATGCTCAGCCTCCCTTTAAACAAGACAAAATGTCTTGTAACGTTTTGCATATACTTTACCTGACCTATATTTACATATGTGAAAAGTAGATGTGTTGAGGATCAGATTCAGGGCACATGTGTAGTAACACTCTACATGGCAAATCTATTTATATTTTTATATGTCTACTGTTCAATTCTCTGCTCTTTTTTTTATTTAAACTATGTGCATTACAGTGGTCCTTTATAGAAGTTTCACATAAGCCTGCTTATTATAACATGTACTGGCACTGCTATTGGTGTACATTGAGTGCCTGTTCCCATAAACAAAGTTAGCTATGAGATCCCTCTAGACATGACATGATATTTCTACACTTTTTAACATGGAAAATGCAGCAGCAAGAAGAAAGTCTTGGCATTCTGAAAATCACAAGATCGAACGACAGGTTAATGATATGAAAATCATAAACAAATGGGGGGAAAAATCTTCAAAACATCTTGATTTATTCAGTATCGAGGATGAGCAACACATAAAGATATGCATACACTTACATGCCTTGGCATGCTATCAGTGGTGGTATTAAATGGTTGTTCGAAATGATGGTTAATTTAAATCTTTAAAACAAGCATCTTGCAATATATGTTCATTACAAATTCATACTATTTTGAGCTAGCCACTGTTTTTACTACATCAGCTTCTCACTCTATTGCAGCGATGTACCTTATCTTACTGGCTGTCATGTATGAAGACTCATACCTATGAAGACAGGTCGGAGCAGAGAGCCCCTCCCACACAGAATGCTTCTGTAGTGGAAGGAGGGGGGAGGAGGACTCTGGTGTCTGTGTCCTGGATTAACCCTGTGTGTGCCTGCTTCCTCCTGCTCTCTACACAGATAGATGTGAACAGCAGTGACCCTGTCTGTTACTATAATCATGATATGTCTTTGGAACTGTGACCTATACTAATACTATACAGATCAGGGGGCATGTGAATACTTTATGTTCTACTGTATTAGGGACACATCCTGAGTATAGTAACACTGCCCTTGTTGTTGCTGGAGATGTGGAGACTTGTAAGCTAAGCAGGGGATATAGGAACACTTGCATCCTCTCTGCTCTATTAGCACACCACTTCACACTCATAGATCAGCCCTCTCCTGCAACAGACCTAGGCAGACACACACAGGGTGAACTCTGAGAGCAAACCCCCCTCCCCCCCCCCCGGGATAGAAGTTACGTAGCTGCCTGTGTGCTGATGGGAGGGGGGAGAGGGAGCAGAAGAGACAGACCAAGAACCACGCCCCTCAGTTCAACTTACCAGGGACACTGACAGGCTGAAAGCTCGTAATGAGACAACTCCTTTAATGGTTGTCTGAGGAATTTTATACCTCATTGAATGAATTTGGGCACACAAATCATCATCATTGACTGCTAGCCACTCTCTTTGCAATTGCCGACCAATGATGTCCCAGTTGTACTTGATAGAAGACAAGTCCAGAAACATTGCAGGCCATGGTAGTAGGTTTTGGCTATACAGGCTGCTTATAGTAGCAGCTTGGCATTGTCTTGTTGAAAAATGGCTCCTGGGACACTTTGTAGAAATGGACAACCACTGGTTCCACAACCAAATCAATGTGTCAGCGAGCTGTTAGTGTTCCTGAAATAAAGAATAAAGGTGTCTGGCGACTTTACATTGCGTCACTCCACACCATAATCCTCGGCGAAGGACCAGTGTGATATTCCCTTGTGAAGGCCTCTTTATGGCATTGCCCATGTGGTCTTCAGACCAATCTCCATCTATTGATGCATCTGAGAAAACAGCAGGACTCCTTGATAAAGAAGATGGACCTCCATTGCCATCTTGCTGTGCACAATGATGGCCTTTGAGAGCAATGGCATGAGGTCAGTTGAACAGCTGAAGATGGATTCTGGCTCATAGCCCAGTATTGTGCCATCATTGTTTGCCACTCTAGACTTGGAATGGGATGTCCAACTTCACTTACAGTATAAAATGGATCACAACGCACCATTCCTCTAGTCAAATAATCCATCACTGCAGAGGTTCACCTCCGTGCACCTCTTCCTATCATTCAAGGTCTTCATTGTTCTCTCAACCACCAGGACATGCAATGTTGATATCTGGGCCTTGCTGCATAGTGATCTCCTGAAGTGATAAACCAAGGTCTCTACATTTGAGGATTCTGCCTTCTCAATTTAATACTAGTGGTGGTAACTCACACAATCATCACATTTGATCCAATTGTTGATGTTTCCTGTGGCAAAAAAACTTTGCCTTAAATCTGGCTTTTATGCCTCTCCCACATACTGCAGATCAGAGCAGGGCGCTTGAAAATTTGAACATTTGTACATCTTGGCGACATCTGCTATTTTCTCCATTTTCAGAACCTTTGTCCTTCTTGGTGTTACAGTTTCAAGGTTTTAGGAGTGTAGTACCTTTTGTCGTCTTGAGCTGTGAATGAAGCAGTGGCATAACCGGTCACTCCTGGTTTCCAGTATAAATTCTGTAACAGGGTCCTCTACCTACCAAATGTCATTTATAAATCTGGTATCTTCTTGTGTTGCAATGGTGCCTTTGGTCTACCTCTAGTACCAGGACCCAGGTGCAAATGCTACCTCTACTCCCCAATAGCTACTCTATGTACTACATATCTTACATCATTACATTGCTGCTTTCAGATGTTTGAGATGTGGCTTCATTGTAGCATCAACATTTCAGTGCAATACCCAGAACACCACTGCTATTTATGATCATGGGCTTCTATATGATCAAAGTGTAATGTAGATGAAACTGCAGAGATCTTGGCTTTACAGCAGGAATACAAGGACTACACTGTATTATGGAAAACAAAAATTGTAGAATGAGTGTTTTCTTTAACTTTGTGACTGTCTGTATGTAATAACTGTGAGTAGAGAAGGTAGGCTGCCATCCGGTGATGTTAACGGAACTGTACTCGGTAGTTCAACACACTTGTCGTACTGCTAACCAGTTTCCACCAGGAGCAGGGTATTGCAGCTTTCGACCTTTCCACACGTACTTCAACAGCTTGCCTGTGGGACGAGAGTATCCCGCTCCGTCCACACTCTGTATCCACAGGTCTGACAGTTGGCTCCCAGGCGTGCAAACTCTCCAGTTATGCTTCACAGCAGAGATGACTGTCTATTCCCCCTCCTATGTTTTTAGTCAGGGGACCTCACTATTAACCACCTCTCTCGTGGTTGCTCCTCTTCCCTCCATCTCCTAGAAGGTCACCAGAGCTAACAGATGGCTCTACCTTTACATGTGTGTGCTGGGACAGGCAGGGGATGGGCTGTGGTGTAACACGGTGCTCTGTTTGGTCACTGAAAACTGCCAGGCAATATTGTCAAAAACACCACATGGTTCATCTAGTCAGCACTTAAATTATTTTCTTTGTATACTTGGGATAGAAATATGTATATCCCAGGCAGGTGTACATTTACTTACTGATGATTTTCTAACCACATCTGCTGGAAATTTCTTTCAAGGAGATGCTACCCTATCAAAACAATATTATTTTCTGACTTTGCTTCTAATGTTCCTTCTAACTAATATCCGATTGTGCCTCTTGTTCTTGTATTTAGCTTTTTACTAAAGACACTTCCCCTCTTAACCCTTATTTAAACCTTAATCATATTTAAAGGCATTTTCTCACCATGAGCTACAGCCAGGTTTAGAATTGCACATGATGTTCAGTCTGTGGGTGGGTCTATAGCAGTGACTGACGTATCAACTCTGCTGCTCCCAGATATTCCTGTTACATTAACAAGTGCAAGAGATTTACAAAGTGTGTTACACAAGGCTACAGAAATCTAAAGAGTGAAAACTTTTCATTTAGTTAAGTAAACAAAGTTCATTGCTAGAAATAAGACTTTGCAGGAAGTGGCTCACCATGGACAGACTGACTGAGTGATGGCAGTTTGGAGCAATGAGAGATAAGAGTGAGCAGGGAGAGATGGCTGTAACTAGAGTAACTTGTACACTCTAAGAGAAGATAAAATCTTTATCTCCTGACCAAAGAAAAATCAACAAAGCAATGTATTTAGTAAAAGTTTTCATTTACCTTTCCCTACAGGTTAAAAGCTAAACATTTTGCTCAGAAAATCCCCTTAAAGATACTGAAAACAGTTTTTAAGATGCATTGTTTATCTTAGGTATAAAAGCTAGTCTTCACAGGGCCAGCATGACCGATTACGGAATACTAATAGGCAGTGGCGTAGCGTAACTTCCGCTGTACAAGCCGTAGCAGCTGCTATGGGGCTTGGCTCCACAGAGGACCTAGACCTGCACCCTGCTTCAGAATGCCCTGGCCCTTTGTCTCGAGCCATCAGAGGCAGGTCCTGGGGATCAAGGGGAAATTCTCCTGATCTTCAGGTCTGTGTGGTCATTTTAACTGTTTGCATGTCCTCAGGAGGCCCCGAGCAGAGCACCACCGGCCTTAGGCCTTCAATCTACTATACGTCGGCTGTGCATCATGATGCAGGCAGTGCGATGTCATCTCATCGCACGACCTGTACCGGGCTTCACTAAGATATGCCCAGCCTGCAGCTCGTTGGTGGCACAGGAAGAGGGGAGGGGTTTGTGTGTGTGTGTTGTTTTTGGTTTTTTTCCACCTCCTCTAATAGGTCCCTATCTACTGCTTAACTACCTACCTACCTGGAGTATACCAACCTACGTACCAGTGGCCTACCTACTTATGGCCTATCAACCTGGCTAATGGGGGTCTACCTACCTACCTGGAGCCTTTCCCGATTTATCTATCTATGTAGGCAAAGGCATAGTTACTTATCTGGTGCCCTGCATACCTTTCAATATCTGTCAGCCAAATGCTGATTACTGTTTCTGTATTTTACAGGTTTCCCCTCTGGACTGCATTAAACCAGTGTTGCATCCATTTCTTTAATAAAACTATCAACGAGGGATGTTGTAAAGGAGTGTTTAAGGTGTTTTGTGTTGTTTCGGTGTATCTCTATTACTAGCGTGGAGCTTGGTGTTAGCCAGTGAGTTTTTTGTTGTTTTTTTTTTGTCACCCCCAAGGCTGACACCCAACCCCAGAGCTAGTAATACAGAGGTGTCTGTCAAACGCCTCTGTTACTAACACTGGAAAAAAAAGGTGAAAAAAACCACTGAGACAACACACAAAAAGCACTTTATTTAAATAAATACTCCAGACTACATCCCTAATTTGACCATTTTATTTAAAAAAAACGCTGGTCCAACTTAGTCCAATAAATCCACTATAGTCCAACATAGAAATTTGTAGAAAAAACAAACGCTAGAAAAAGCATGACCGTACTAAACTCCATTCCCTGCATCGCCTAAAGATCAGGCATCATGCCTGTGGCTGATGTTCTGGGGTGAAAGGAAAGGGGTTCGGACTTCACAATAATGATTCTGAGGTTTATAGGTCATAGATGTAGCACAATCTTCATGGAATTAGTCCTCTGTTTCTCCCAACCCATGTAGGAGACTGTGCCCCTAAGCCAGGGGTGTCAAACTCCTTTTCAGCCTCGTGATGTACCTTAAAGGGCTGACACAATTCTAGAGCTGTATAAATGTAACTTCTCCTTAACAGTTAAGCGAACTATTAAGGAGTAGTTATATTTGTACAGTATTACTGTTGAAAGCATCCCTTTGAGGGCAAGCAGGAAGAACATATAAGCAAAATAACCCCTGACATCCAGGGACTCACAGGAGACCTCTTCTACAATGAGTTTTCTATGGGACCCAGCGTTCTATAGTTGTGTCCCTGCTAATAGGAATGATCATGCCCTCCTTTTTCCTTCTGGCCAGAATGTTCTCCAGAAGCTACATAACTGGAGAGCATAATTAGTGGAGAGTTGGTGCTTTAATGTAGTCACTACCCCCAACGTTTTCCCAGTCAGACTGTTTCTAGTGTTAGACTGGTAATAGATAGGTAACTTGAAGGGATGTTCCCATCTCAATTGGCCAACTCTGGGAACTGTATCTCAAGAAGAGTCTCCAAAGCTCTCCATTTGGAATACAGAGTTGACTATGCTGGCTGACTACGCTCCATTTTGTTCTATGGGAGTTTTGCATACAGCTGAACTAAGACTTTCATGTAAGATAGGTGTGGATCCCAAGCATAGGATCCGCACCTATCAAACTTTAGGTTGATCTTGCCACATGGGAACACCCCTTTAAGTCGGCAAAACTAGATTAGGCATGTTGAATTTATAAGGATAAGCCACCGTCAGGGTCATCTGGCAACAGAACTGGGATAAGGTAAGGCAAGGAGAGCAAATGACGCCCCTTCTGCATCCCCACCTCCACCCCATCTGGAACAATTCCATTGCGGCATTTTTTTTTATTATTTGGAGAAGCGGTGTAAACGGCAACTATCTTTATATGATTCATATGTTTGTTTTTTGAGACCAATAATTTTCTTCTTTTGTAGGTGGCAAAGCACCCAAAAATACAAACTATTTGGCGCTAGTGTTTTTGTTTTTTTCGTGGTGTTGACCATGCAGGATATATAAGGGTATATATTAAAAGACTAGGCTTTTATAGAGGAGGTGATACCAGTTAAGTTTAATGTTTTTATTGCTTATTTTTTTTTTCTTGCTTAAAAGCTCAACCCTTCCCCATTTAACAAACTTGAAAAAAAAATTTAAGGGTGTTTTTTTTTTTTTTGTTTTTTTGGGGGTGGGTTTTTTGTTTTGTTTTTTACTTATAATTTTAGTACCATGAGGTTATGTGACCGCTAGGGAGTATGAACACTTGGACACTATTTTACAATACTAATGTGTTGCAGAAGAGTGTGCTATTACAACTCTCCGGCTACAACCTGTAATGGGGGCAGTAAGATGGCAGATCTGGGAGCCTTCATTAGGGCGCGTCCCCACGGCACAGGACAAATACCGGTCGGTTTATCTGACCGGTATTTGTACTGTTTTTGTGCCGTGCACACGGCCACAGGGGGACGACTTTTCTCCCCGATTAGCGGAGAGAAGCCCTCCCCCTTCCCATAGACATGTTCATACTCCGCCCAAAAACTGGGTGGAAGAATGAACATGTTCTATGTTTTTCAGACCGCCAGCAGTCTGAAAAACCGCCGGGGCGGAAATCCTGTGCAGTGGGGACTACTACGCAGGTTTTCCATAGAGGTCCATAAAAAAAGTTGTCACCCGGTTTGCAGACTGTTTTCAAAACCGAAAACCATCTGTAAAACCGTCTGAAAACCAATGCCGTGGGGACAAGGCCTTAGGCTTCCAGCTGCAGTGACTGCCAGTTGGCAAACTTGCCATTGCATCACAGGGGAGCCAAATGGAAGGTGGGAGGGAGCACCTCCCTTCTGTATAGCTGCCAAGATGTTGCAGTCTCATTAACTGCAGCATCTAAGTAGTTAAACAGCTGGGATTGGAGTTATCTCCGGTTCTGACTGCTGAGGGCAGGTGCCAGTTGTAACCTATACCTGACACCCACCATGTATAGAGTGTGCTCAGCTCCTAAGCCTGCCCCATAAATCTTTGCAAACCCTTAGGGTATGTTCACATAGGCACATTTCGGCGCACATTTCGCGTCGTATTTGCGCTCTAATACGAGCGAGATGCGCGCTGAAATTACGGTAATCCATAGTTCTCATAGAGAACTATGGATTATGCCTCCTCTCCCTGCTCGTACAATACGATCGTATTGTACATGCGGGGAGATCAGTGACGTCAATTACTTGCAGCGAATACGCGCCACAAGTAATGACAGTCTATGGGGCTGGCGGGCTGCCGCCCCCACCCCAACGTCTTGGGAGTGTGCGCCAATCAGCGCGACTCCCAAACACCCGGCGTACCTGCGGGGCGTATTATAAGCCCTGCAATTACGCCGTGTTAACATAGTCTTACTGATTGGCAGAAGTCCAGGCAGCTTATTTTCATCTTCCCATAAACCAAGCATGCATGTGTATGGAGAATTCATTAATAATTTCGGTCAGCCCAACAGGACTCCGACAGAAGATAATGAAAATTTATTACTAGAGAAATTACGTTGTCTTTAGCATAGACCATCAGTATCAGAGCTGTGGGCCTGACTCCCAACATCCCCACTATTAGCGGATTGAAAAGGCTGCACTACAGTTTGTAGCAGCTTTGTCTGGTACTACACATAATTCATTCCTATGTGCTTCAATAATATTTCCTAAAATATCAGGGACAATAAACTGGGGCAGAAGAAAGACTACCTGAGCCCCATACAAATCACTACAAGTTTAGCTTCTGTAGGATCTCAGGAGGACATGATTGTACCCTCAAACTTCTAAATAGAGTCCCATAATAAAAAAAAATAATGGATTCATCATCAGTAGTTTGTTCATGGTGTCCAGAGTATAGTTTTTTTCTGTTTGTTTTTTTATTTTAAAATTAAATAGTTTTTTTCTACTTAGTTTAAAATTGTTTCTTATGACCTGAATTTATTTACTTTAAAAACAGTCTAAAACTTGATTGTTTCATGCCACTATATGCACTGCGCTTACAGTCCTTTCTCTTTTACTTCATTAGAGCTGAAGAATGCCTTAGATGAAATCATGCCAGAGCTCAGGAAAGAAAATGCCAAAGTTTTCTATATAACTGAAACACCTATCAGTGAAGACACAGAAACGTTCCTTGACAAAGTCAAAGCAGCTTCTTGTGACTCTGTTCCAAAATCATTGAGGTCATTTGTTGGGGGAACAACACTGGCAATGTACATTTACACATCTGGAACTACAGGTAATGCTTCTCCTCCTCTAATGTCCTGACAAAACACTATAGTCTATGAATACACATTTGTAAAAAAAAAAAAAAAAAAACTTTTAACTATGGATGTGAATGCAAACCTGCAATGTAACAAACCAATTTTACTGCAAATGTTATAGAATACTTAAATTCAGAAACCGGCACAAAAAAATGGAAGACTCTACAACGCGTAAGGATATGTTCACACTTCAAGTTTTGTCCTATCGGAAAAAGTGTAAACCTCAGCAGAAATCCAAGGCAGTATCTCAGATTCCGGCTAAATATTTTATCTTTGCAGAAGTGTTTGTTTTTTTTTTTTTGGGGGGGGGTTTTTTTGGGTTTTTTTCCCCCATTCTCATTTGGATGTGAATTAGCCTCATAATGGGGCTAACCGATGTCAAACCTGCTAAAGCGGAATCTGAGGAGGATTACACATTTTATGTAGTTGTTCTGTAATTATGCTCACATCTTAATGAGGTTGTTCTGTTCAACGCTTTTGGTTCCATTCAGCCAACCACTCTTATTTTGTCTGGCATGTAGAACACTTATATTTGGGAAAGAGAGGAAATGTAGTTCTAAAGGGACTATGTTTGCACTGCTGTTCTGTATAGACCCAAAATATCATCCGTCTGGATATCTTTTTCAGATATGATGGATACCTGCAACTGGGGTCCAGAACAGGATGACAGTGCAGTATGAACCCAGCCGAACTCCAAGGATATGTTCACACAGCGTATTGTGGTGCGTACAGGTATACGCCGCAATCCGCTTTCATTAGCGCAGTTGGAAGTACGCACTGGCCAGAACTTACTTTCAATGTGAGGCAGCTTTCTGACAGGTCATTTCTTTTTACGGGCATACATTACCCGGCGAGAAACATGAACGTAAAATCTGAATGACGACTATAATTTCACACCGCACTCACGGAGTGCTGGACTTTATTAATCGATTTTACCATATTTGTGTGCAATTACACGCCAAAATAGGTCTTGCAAATATACTGTGTGAACATACCTTAAACGCTTTAGTTGTTCTTTATTGTGTATTTTTTTTAAATACATACCCTATAAGTCTATGAAACATGAGGTCATGTTTTTTCCCTCTGATTTGGATGTGCAGGAATGCAACAAAGTCTGACCAGCATAGGCCAGCTCCCTTATTTATACAAAACTTGTTGGCTTGGGAGAGCATTGTGGTAACAGAAAAAGAACTTGGTTTACAGGTAAATGGGAATTTGTCAGGAAATTCCATTTTACTTGCTATTCCTATGACCCTTGTTGGTGTGTGCCTCCTGTTTTATGATGCCAGCAATATCTGGTTCTGAAACGTGTTACTGTTCTAGCCAGGAGGCTCCAGGAAATTATCTTGTGCCTCAGGCAGAGACCTTGTAAGGTTTAAACAGGTGAGAAATTGTGGCAAAGGCACAGGCTTACATTATTATTATTTTATCATTATTTATTTTAAAGCGCTATACATTCCATGGGGCTTAAATACATAACATACGTCAAGCAAGTATGATGATGATGAGTGACTTATAACTGATACAGAGGGAGAGAAGGCTTACAATCTACAATGGAGGAGGAAAGAGACAGAAGGTGAGGGGCAGACATGTTTGTGGGGTAGTACTGTGGCAGCTGGGTTATTGTAGGTTATAGGCAATCCTGAAGAGATGGGTTTTCAGGTTGCTTTTGAAGCTGGTGAAAGTGGAGGAGAGTCTGATGTTTTGGAGCAGACAGTTCCAGAGTATAGGGGAAGCACGGGAGAAGTCTTGGAGATGTTTGTGCGAGGAGCTGACAAGAGGAGAGCAGAGAAGAAGGTCCTGTGAGGAGCGGAGATTGTAAGAGGGGAGGTATATAAAGATTAGAGCAGAGATGTATGGAGGAGAGAGGTTATTGAAAGCCTTGTAGGTCATGGTTAGTAACTTGAAATGGATTTGCTGGGCAATGGGTAGCCAGTGAAGGGATTGACAGAGGGGAGAGGCAGAGGAATAGCGAGGAGAGAGGTGGATAAGACGAACAGTGGAGTTGAGGATGGTTTGAAGGGGAGCAAGAGTGCTAGCTGGGAGGCCACATAGAAGGGTGTTACAGTAGTTTAGGCGGGAGATGACAAGGGCATGGACCAGCATTTTTGTAGTGTCGAAGTTGAGGAATGAGCGGATGCGAGAGAAATTTTTCAGGTGGAGGCGGCAGGCAGAGGTAAGGATTTGGATGTGTGGTTTGAAAGACACCGAGGGGACCAAGGTAATCCCAAAGCAGCAGACTTGCGGGACAGGTGAGAGTATAGAGCTGTTGACTGTGATAGAGAGATCAGGTGGAGGGATGGAGTGGGACAGTGGGAAGATGATGAATTCAGTTTTCTTCACATTTAGTTTTAGGAGATGGGAGGAGAAGGAGGAAATGGACAACAGGCAGTCTGGGATCCGGGAGAGTAGAGAGTTAATATCTGGGCCGGAGATGTAGAGTTGGGTGTCATCTGCAGACAAGTGGTACTGAAAGCTGTGTGATGATATGAGCTGACCCAGGCCAAGACAGAGAAGAGTAGGGGGCCCAGGACTGACCCCTGGGGGACACCAACAGAGAGCGGACGAGAGTAGGAGGTGGTGGTGCGACAGTGAGAAACGCTGAATATCCCATCAATGAGGTATGAGGAGATAAGCTTATACATATGAAACATGTAAGCATAACTTTTACTATACAATACTTCTGTTTTACTATATCACAGCAAATTTCTAAGAATGAGAATGCATAGTAGGATTCTTGGGGACAATGATGGGAAGAACAGCCAAGTGAAGAAAAGAGATCACAATATTGTAAGGACCAGAGATTACACCTTGTGAGATATCTGGATATTAGAAAATAAGTGTATGGATTAGACAGGTTATAGACCATCTTTTAGGTCATTGTTAGTATTTTAAAAAGAGTTTGCTGGTCAGTGGGCATCCAATGAGGGCACTGGCATAGGAGAAATGATTTAAGAGCTGAATGGGCAGCAGAATTTAGGATGGATTAGAGTTGTTATAAAGGAGACCATAGATGACGATGTTGCAGCAGTCTAGGTGGGATATGATGAGGACATATACAAGCTTTTATCCTTTTCTCTATTTTCTTATTGTGTCTCAACAGGACTTCCAAAAGCAGCAATTATAAATCACCAGCGTATCGCTATGGCTAGTGGTCTGTTTGAATTGTGCCATGTCCGGCCCAGAGACATTGTGTATATTACCCTCCCACTCTACCACAGCTCGGCTATGTTGATTGGCGTCCATGGCTCTATCCTGAAAGGTAACATCCTTTATTTTGATGGTTTGTGTACTACATGGTCTCTAATGGAAATATCCCTTGTTTTATTCAATTTTAACACCGTTTCGAAAGCGAGAGCCTAGCACAATATTTGGTATTGGACCTTTCTGATAATTAAGGTCTGTTGTATTTTCCACGGGTACGAGTCAATGAATGAAGATCTTCTCTCTGCCAATTTTATGCCAATTAAAAGAGCAAAACCAACAATTTTACTGCAAAATATCTGGTGTCATTAAATGCTGTATGAACTACGATCAATTATCAGACATGTTAGCAAGTGCAATAAAAAGATGGCTACAGACTGATTATCATGTATGTAATTGCCTGTGGTCAAAGGTCCATGTAGTCGAAGTCATCATACCATCTGAAACTAAGCAACAGAATTTACATTCATTCTAGTAAGACAGATTGGTGATCAAATCAGCTAATTAAAAATCAGGAGAACAGTCAGGTTAATAAACTTGTTTCACTACAGGGTATAGTTCAGTATGACTCCTATTGCTTAATGTCTGACAGCAGTCATGGTGGAGAAGTGGCAGCTGAGAAGGGTAAGATTAAGTACAATAGTACACCTATTTCTAATGTTGTATAGTTTATTTCTTGATTTTTCCTGTTCTGAATCTGGTTTTTTTCATTGCTTTTAGGGGCCACTATAGTCTTACGTAAGAAGTTTTCTGCCAGCCAGTTTTGGGATGATTGCAGAAAATACAATGTGACTGTTGTGCAATACATTGGGGAAGTGCTGCGATACCTCTGTAATGTCCCGAAGGTACCCTTATTTTCTAGTGAAGTGTATGATTTTAATTGGATCAGTTGCTTCCTTTGTATTTATCATATGAATTGTGCAGTGCCGTAAAGTTTAGAGCAGGGCCCCCTTCTCATAATGCCCAATTTAGAATACTGGTGTCTTCTTATGGACTGGAGGAATCTTTGTCCCAC
The DNA here is from genome assembly GCA_025379985.1 of Phyllomedusa bahiana. NCBI lineage: Eukaryota > Metazoa > Chordata > Amphibia > Anura > Hylidae > Phyllomedusa > Phyllomedusa bahiana. The sequence goes on along the minus strand of JAODAL010027105.1, from coordinate 6,690 downwards.
CTAAGGCCAAAGTGTATCTGCTACCTCGAAACTCCCTATTGGTATTTCTTGGATTTAAAAGCCTCGCATAATGAGGACATTGACTGCATACTAAAAGCAGATTTCTAACTATCTTAAAAAGGACCAGCGTCATCGCCTAACGTGTCGGTTTTTAGTAAATACTTTTGTTCCCTGTGAAATGACAATCCTGGAGCATCTTCATTTATAACTCTGTGTTGTGCTGTTACTCTGCAACTCATTCTAGAAAATGAATCCTAAGATATCAAGAGGAGAGAAGTAGCGCTGGTGGTTCACACGATTAGCACATATGACACTTGAGCAAAAACCACTATTTCAGTGTCCTATTTTATTGTGATTATTATTATATTGTTTTATTCGTATAATCACAATAAAATAGGACACTGAAATAGTGGTTTTTGCTCAAGTGTCATATGTGCTAATAGTGTGAACCACCAGCGCTACTTCTCTCTTCTTGATATCTTTGGATATACGCTTTCCATGGACCTGTGTGTGCGAAGGATCCCCATGTGGAAGAAACCCGTTGGCTGCTATATCGGTGGGAATTTGTAACCATTCATGTGCATTGATGTGTTGTACCATTTTGTACAACCTACCCAGGTGAGCCGTTCTATTACTGCATTTATTGGATAATACCTAAACTTTACTGCACAGAGTGCGCTTCTGTCCCTATTTCTTGTTTTTAGCGCACCCATTCTTATTACTTCTTAGAAAATTAATCCTGAATCAGTCAGCTGGGTGTTACCATTCCAGTTTTCAAAGGAGTGTCTCATTACAGACTCTGTCAGCAGTGATTGGACAATGTTCTTTGTGCAGGGACACTCTCACAATCTAACACCCATCTGACAGATTCAGCAGTACATTTCTAAAAGTAATAACAAAGGTATGGCACAACACAGTTATAAGACAAAAATATATGAATATACTAAAGCAAACAAATTCAGAATGGCCACAGGTCCTTTACATCTCTCGTAGATGTATCAGACAGTCAGCACTGGTGTTTTGGTGTCACTGAAACAAAGATGATTGCTAACCACTGCCTCGGTCAGATTGTTACACTAGGTTAATAGTTAGTGTGATCTTCTTTATGGTAGTTTTCCCCATTCCTAAAAGAGATTTAGAGGATATCTCCCTGCTAGGACCTCCAGCAATCATCTGTAAGGGGAAATGAGAAATGAAAAATTCTAATGTTTCCCTTGAAAACAGTAGCTTCTCATCGTAATGCTCAATCTTTGTAGCCACTCTCCTTTGTAGCAAATAAATGGAGGTTCTAAATGATCACTAATTTAGAACTTCTATAAAGATAATTGCAATTTCAATTACAACAGATACCATACTGACACGTACTGTATGTGTTGATCATTAAACCATTCTTTCTGATGGTAGGCATAGTCTTTGCAATGGTTGATGGTTCTAATGGCTGGTATCTGGTTTCTCTTAGACAGATGATGACGCATCACATAATGTCCGGATGGCCATTGGAAATGGCCTGCGAACTGATGTGTGGAGTGAGTTTCTGAGAAGATTTGGTGACATTCAAATGTATGAGTTTTATGCTGCGACTGAATGAAATGTTCTTTTCTTGAATTACACTAACACAGTCGGCGCAGTAGGAAGAGTAAATTCCTTATACAAGGTACGTTTCTAAAAGACAATCATCACCCGTACATAATGGACATCAGGATCATTTCAAAAATTGGATAATTTGGTCAGTGTGTATATGGCTATGTTACATGTATAACACATTTTCTTAAGCATATAGTACTAGTGAGCTTTTGCTTATAACTTTAAATCATGACATTGTCAAAAACAACTTGAAATTGTTGCTGCCAGCTAAAGTACATTCACTGCTATTTTAATGCCGGTATGTATATAGGTAAATGATACAGAAGTACATGATTGCCTTTGCAAAAGAGTCATTACGTCTTGTTTACAATAGCCATGGTATTCACAGTCAGCAAAACTAGTTTGCACTTGTCGCAGGGCAAGTTTTTAATTTGGCTATTGATGTATGAGCACCGAAGTACTTCTACTAACTGCTCATTACGTTGAAAAGTGATGGACTTGTGCCACACACATGTATAGCTACATTGAGAAGAGGTTCATTTGTTGTCTTGAGTGAAAGCAGAAAATTTGAAATGGTTATATAGAAAGTGTAGAGCTTTTGTTGAGACATTTGTCCTGTGCACAACAGAAATTTCCTACCCAACATATCTACTTGTAAGTCAGTCTATTCATACAGTAGCCATTACTTGTGGTACTATATACTGCACACATAAGATGACTTCCTGTTACACATTTTATGTAGTTGTTTTTTTTATAATTATGTTCACATCTTAATGAGGTTGTTCTGTACAACGCGTTTGGTTCCATTCTGTCAACCACTCTATATTTTGTCTGACATGTAAAACCCTTATGGTGCTTTCACACACAGTGCAGTTTTGGTGCAGTTTTACCTGCGCGCCAATTAAACTGCCTTTATTACTAGCAAGCTTTTTGCACTTATCTAAACTGTTTGGAAAGTAATCCACAAGACTTCAACCACATTAATTGATTACTTACTTGAAACACCTTTCTGAACAATTAAGACAAAGGAAGAAGTTTCGGTAATAAAGGCATTTAATTTGGGAGCCAGTTAAAAGCACCAAACCCGCTTGGAAAGCCCCCTTCCCCTGGGGAAAGAGAGCAAATTGTTCTAAAAGGCAGGGAAAGGTAGAATAAAGAACTCGGCACCCCACATAGCGTTAAAATTTTTTCCTTATTTTGGCAAAATTTTCCCGTGGAGGGGCAGACTGGATGCGGTGTACACAGGCAAAGTGTTTTCCGGGGCCTTGCTCGCGCTTCTTTTCAGCGCTGAAAGAAGCGCGAGCAAACGCGAAACAGTGTTGCCTGGTACGCCCATTTTCCATGTCGCCCCTCCCCGGATATTTTGCCCAAAATAAAGGAAGAAATTTTAACGTCTATGGTGGTTTCCGGTATCTTTATTTTCCCCTTTCCATGCTATGAAGGACTATTGCTGTGTATATCAGAGCCCACATAGAGTGATTGTGGATTGCATGGAAACGGGACCATACTTTGGCGGTATAGGGGGGTCCCGGGGTATTAACTCTTCCCTACACGTAGTTCTAAAAGGACTCTGTTTGCACTGTTCTATGTGGACCCGTCACGATATTTCAAATCTTTACAGTTCCGACGTACCTGCACTTTTTTTTATTGTATAAATGTAGAAACTGAACAAAGTAATAACCAGTTACAAATAAACTGAAAAATACAGAAACCATAAACCTGTACGTATTTACAATTTTGACCGGTCCAGCTCCATTCACTTCATTCATTCAAAAACATGCAACCTACATATATATATACACACTTATTTTTTGGAAAAAAAAATAATAATAATTTTTAAAAAACTATATACACCCCCTGCTGGCCCACCTGTGATTACCTCAGCTATTTACAACATTGTTTATTTTTTCCAAAGTCCTAATGTCCATTATTCCCATTACACCACTAATCCCTCAAGTCCCAAACAACCCTCCCAACCTAATTATATCCCCCACTTTTCCGACGGATACCTGCAGCTGAGGTCCAAAACGAGATGGCAGTGCAGTGTGAACCCAATCCGAACTCTAAGGACATGTTCACACAGCGTATTGTGGCGAGTATAGGTACGCGCCACAATAAGTCTTCATTAACACTTTTAGAAGCATGTGCTGGTCAGCAAGTACTTTCAACGCGAGGCAGCTTTCTTGCAGATCATTTCTTTTTAAGGGCATACATTATGTGGCGAGAAACATGATCGTAAAATCACCATTGTCTGAATGACGACTATGATTTTACACAGCACTCAAGGAGTGCTGGATTTGTTAAATGTTTTTACCGTATTTGCGAGGCGTATTTCAGTGCAATACATTTCAGTGCAATTACGTGCCAAAATAGGCCCTGCAAATACATTGTGTGAACAAACCTTAAATGCTTTAGCTGTAGGATACTACGTGTTAAATTATTTTCTCCCTATAATTCTTCCAGCATGCCAGTACAGTGGTTCTTCAGATTACAGTGGTCTCAGGGTACAATATTTTCAACATGCAATGTACCATGAAAGATCATTGTACCTTGAAACCAGACTTAACATACAATGTTACAGACACTGCTAATCTGTAGCACATGTGCTTGACTGGAAGAGCCAACCAATTACCACGAACATTATACATATAAAACCTCGGCATTAGTGAGGTGAATGCAGTGATTGGCGGTCTAGTAGCGCCTCTCAAAAGTACAGTGCGGTACTATATGTCCTGTACTTCTCTTTACATGTGCCAGTATGAGTGTCACCTTTGGGCACCAGGTGAGGGTGACCCCAATTTATTTTATTTTTTTTTTATAATTGTTTGTAAAGTATTGTCCAAAAGGAAATGTCCTATTTAAAAGGGGAAAAGCGATTTCCAGCAGCTTTCTGTTCTATGTAAAGACTTGTTTTATCTCTATAATGTATCTGCTTCATTGTCTTTAATCTTCATTTTTCATTGACTTTTTTGGGGTTTTAGCCCAAATTTATCGTTTTACATGGCTTTAGGTTTTCAAAAAAATTTTTTCTCAAAAAAAGGTCACCCCTAAATCCTTTATAAAAGTTGTTGAGGGCCACTGTATAAGTAAAACCATTTTCTAACCACTTACTATTATAATACTATTTATCAGTAAGCATTATTTGAAATAAGAAATTTTTAAATTTGCATTCTTAAATCCTCCAGCACTTCAATTAGTGAGATGGTGTGGTACTCCATTACAGAATGATTTAATTACATATGTTCTAACCATACACTCCTTAATAAATTATACCTTTTTTGTAGAACTTGTTTGACTCTTCTTCTTTTTGAATAGTTGATCAATCTCCTATCCCACATTTCTTCTTTTGCCCTTAAACCTTTTTATTGAGTCATAATAATGACTCTTCATTTTTTTCTCTCCCCCTTCCCAGAGCCATAACATATAACTTTTTTTGTACTTTACCCCTGACCGAGTGGGGTGCAATTTTTTTGTGGGGGTAAAGTGTACTTTTTTATTGGTACCATTTTGGGATAGATGCGACTTTTTGCTCACTTTTTTATTTACATTTTTAGGGGATATGAAATGCCCAAAAAGGTGTTTTGGATTTTTTTTTTCTTCTACGGTGGTCAGCATACAGGATAAATTATGTTCTATAATTTGGACTTTTATAGATGTGACTATACCAATTACTTATTTGTAAAATCGCAAAAGAGGGTTATTGGACTTTTTTTATACTTTAAAAAAAAATCTTGTTGAACTTTTTTTTTTAATTTTAACATGTACAATGAGTCCCCCTAGTGTACTTAACCACTAAGGGGTGCATTTGTCAGTACACCCTTCTGCATCGTACAAACAGGAAGGGGCAGGTAGTAATAGAAACTAATACATACTGGCTATGGAAGCCTTCATTTTGGGGTTCCCCCCAAAATTTTAAAAGGAACGGGCCCCCCCGATTCACTGCAGGGATGCTGATCACCATAAGAAATGGTCTGCTGCACCATTTCTCATTCATTTACAGGCCACGATCGCCATGGCATCTGAAGAGAAAAAAAAAAAGGAAAGGAACCGCTCGTTCCCTGTTGTTAATGACGGGTGTCAGCTGCAATCGGCATTTACACCAGCCTTCGATTTTAGCAGATTTACCGAGTAAGCCCACTGCATAGGAAGTTACCAACATGAAGATGTATTTATACATCTAAACACCGATACGGTGTTAATCTCAACTCTTTCACTTAAGTATTCTCACTGAACAGCGAACCACATCGTACCCACCAAATTTTCCCCGTTTTCTGTCTTCCTGCCTAAATTTTTTTGGGACTCTTTCATTTGTACAATTAAGGCCCCGGTTCACAACCCCGTTCAATTCTTTCGTGCTGCTGATTTTCATGAAAGGACTGCCCCCTTTGTGGAAACCCCCGACCCATTTTAGTCAATAGAAATCTGTGGGGGGACCTTTGTAGCTGTTGCCAAACCCCCGTTTTTTTTTACAAAAAGTTTATACAATGTCCTTTTTCCTCTAATGATCAAATACTGCACTTTAAAACTTAACGGTCCTCGTTTATCAAACCTAAGTGTAAAACTGTCTGTTGCCCGTAGCAACCAATGAGCTCACTTTCTTTTTCCCGGGAGGGTAGGGAAATGAAAGCTAAAATCTTATGGTTGCTTAAGGGCAACAAGGGAAAGTCTTTATTAGACGATTTTTATAAATTGGCCCCTATGTCTTTTTATTTTTTTTTCTGTAAAATTTTTGCTTCTGTTCGTTTTTTTTTCTGTACCACAAATACAAATTATGCAAGCCGTGTTTTTCTTATAATTCTAAAAAGTTTTAGTTGTTTTTTCCTCAAAAAATATCTCCTCTGTTCTTTCCTTAAATAGAAAGATTGCCTAAATTTATAAAAAACGATATTGAAAAAAATTTAGCTTGAAAGATGCCAAAGGGCGCTGTTTGGCAAAGAAGGGTATGCAAAGCTTGGATCATCATACTTGGATGTCTTGTTATTTACAGCATTATCTCTAGACAGTATGATAAGGGTAAATTAAATTTTTAATGCCAAGAATATGTTTTTCTTTTTTTTTAAACCTCTGTTCCCAAAAATGTATTAGTTTATTTTTTTTTAGGGCCCC
>JAODAL010027104.1:0-55507 GCA_025379985.1 Phyllomedusa bahiana | reverse complement strand
GGGCTTTGACATTTTTGGGAACCGTTTTTTTAGGAAACTAAAAAAAAAACCTGGTAAAAAAAACAAAGACCCACCTAGCCTCTATGGGATTGAATCTCTTGGCGAACTCGAGGTAAGTCAGATTCTTGTGGTACAGTTATTTTAAATCTAGCCCCGTCCAAAAGTGATGCCATTCCTCAAATGCTACTTGATGGTGAGACGTTCCCGATTCATAACATCATAATTACTCTCAGTGTGGGAGGTTTTCCGTGAGAAAAAGGCACAGGGGTGAAGGTTAGTCAGAGAGGGGGGCCCTTGCAACAGAACTGTGACCACTTTTATCTCGGAAGCATCAACTTCAACAATAAATGTTCGTTAGAGATCAGGCTGAACAAGAATGGGGGCTTCAGTATAGCACCTCTTCAGGGTTTCGAAGGCACAAACAGCTTCAGGTTCCCACTGAAGCAGATTTGCCCCCTTTTTAGCAAGATCTCTCAAAGGTTGCTTGTGGATGAAAAGTTACAAATACATTTTCAGTAGTAATTGGCGAACTCCAAAAACCACTGCAGAGCCTTCAGGGAATTCAGCCGTACCCAATCCACAGCAGCCTAAACCTTGACCGGATCCATACGGAAGGCATGCAGTATAAGAATATAGCTCAAGAAATGTAACTCTTCGAACCCAAAGAAACATTTTTCCAGTTTCACATACAAGTGATTCTCCCTAAGAATCTGCAGGACAGTGCACACATGTTCCCACATGGGGAAGACAGTAAAGGGGAAAATCAAATTTTCATCCAGATTAACAATAAAAAAAAGTACCCAATGGGGTTTCGGAAGATGTCATTAACAAAGTTTTGAAAAACCGCAGGTGCATTACTTAAGAAAAAATTCATCACTAAATACTCAAAGTGCCCATCGAGGGTATTAAAGGCCATTTTCACTCATCTCCCTTACAGATGCAAATTAAATTATAGGCACCCCGTAAGTCTAATTTGGAAAACCGCTGGGTCATTCCACTGTGAGGGCAATGGCTAGCGCCTAAACTTGGAGCAGTAGTCTTTCACCGGTTGCTGCCCCTGACAGAGAGACAAAAGATCAGTCTTGGCTACATCGGGTTCAATATGCAAAAGCCCTAAAAAAAACCAGTCAACAGACGATAGCTCAGGAGAGCAGGGTCCAAGGAGAAGGCCCAAACTTTTGGAGCCCCCTGTGGCAAGGAAATGATAAACCCTACTCGTTGTTCCTCAGTACTAGATAAGTGGGGTCTGAGCCAGAAGTACAATTTGCAGCTTTCCTGGAAAACAGCAAAGGTACTGCTGTCCCCCAAAAAAACGGTCCGGCAGGTTGAGTTTAGGCTACACAGGTGGGTAAATGGAAAAAGCATACAGGGGAGAAGTAGTCCCCTGCAAGCTGCACCCTCCATGCCAGGTTCTGCACACACCGCATCATAAACTGTATTTGGTCCACCAATGCCTTAATTGGTTCCATAGTAGGGAAGCCGCTGGGGTCCATGGAAAAAAAAACGACCTAAAAGTACTGCGTAAAACGTATCCAAAGATGTACCCAAATTGTGGCGTGTTTTTGGATGTATTTTCTGTGCAGCAGAAACGTACCCTATAGTTTTAAATAGGGAGTCTCCTGCGTAAACCAGATCAAGAATTGACATGTCAATTCTTTGAACGGATCCAAAACACATATTAGAAAGACGCATATAACACACATCTGAACGTGGATGCGCGTTTTACATTGAAAATAATGTAAATCATACTGCACATTGTTAAATAAGTGTGATCTAAACAGGCATCTAAAAAACACAGTGTGAACATACCCTAAGGCTGGATTTACTTGGTGTTTTTGACACATATTTTGCAGTTCTGATTCTAAACCAAAACCAGAAATGGATCTAAAACACAGAAGAGGTACAAGCCTTACCATTATACTTTTGCTATCTGTAGGTTTCATTCCTGGTTTTGGCTTACAATCAGCGTTGTAAAATATGCATAAAAAACACAGCTTCAGAGTGCCTTGATGTGTAACAAAAATGCTGCTGATTTTCTACAGCATAAACTCTGCAGTATAGGTCCAGACCGACCTCTTGTCGGGCCATAGCATGACGTCCTCTTGCCGGGAGATATCTTCTCCGGGAAAATAGACTTCAGCTAGCAGGGTATTCGTGGGAACGGTCAACTCACTGTCCATGACATTGAGGCTTTCCAAGAACCCCCCCTCTCCACAATGGCAAGGGCCCGGTACCAGTGTCTGTCCTGTGCCCTTTTCCTGTGAGACTGGGTTCAATCAGATTCCAGTCCTTTTAAATTTCCCCGTCTTTTTCCCACGACACTAAATTTTTGTTTGCACGGGGGATTTGACGGGCTTTGTGGGACCACGTGCCCAAGGGGTTTGGATAGGGGCTTTTCTGCTGACTGAGCTCTTTACCATCGTCGTAGGACCTTCTGATTTGGGCCCGGGGTGCGGGGTGGCCCGCTCCAATATTTGGGCCCCCTTTTGGGGATAGAGGTGGTGATCAGGTCTCGGAGCACATTCATGCCGGGTACATCCACCCCCCTCCGGGAGGGGTGTTCCCCAGCATGACCCCCTTCTTGGGCCGCTCTTAACTATCCCTTGTATTTCCCACTCCCCTTGTTGGCTCCCACCCGCCTAATGACGTGCTATCTTCGGGTTTTCATCATTCCCCAAAGTGTTCTCAAAAACTTAAAGGGGCACAGGGGAAACTGCCCGTATCACTGAAGCACTTTTTTTTGCTTCTAGCTCTTTTTCCCATGAATGGGGGTAGAGATGGGACCCCTACACATGGGCTTTGGCTTTGATGTCCACCTGAAACCCAGTATGGGGTGTCGGTTTTTAAACCCCCGACTTGTCCACACATTGCGCCTCTCGGAGTGTCCATCCGTTTGGCAACCCCAGCAGAGGGGCCCCTGACCCCTGCACACCGAGGACCCCTTGCGGTGGACCCCGCTGTGGGTGTTTGAAAAAGGGTGCTGGGGAAATCGATGTTTCGGAGTTGTAGGTTCTGCTTCATCTGGGGGCACTCCAGAGGGTTCTTCAACTCCTTTTTCAAAGCTGGGCCCATCCGTTAAAGACTCTGCACCCCCGGTTCTCTGTTGTTGGGGACTACTCACAGCTTTCCCTTCGGGAAAGGGTTCCCCTTCCCCCTTAAAAGTCAGGTCAGCCTCTTGGTCTCTCTTGCAATTTTTTCCGTAAGGTTTTATGTCGTCCCCCAATGAATGGCTCTTTACTTTTCCCCTTCCGCAAAGCCCCCAAAAACCCTGGGTTGCCCCCTTATTATTCAAGTTTCCTGTAGAAATTAGGTATGCATGGGGTCTTTCCCTTCTTTGTGGCCATTGAAGAAGGGTTTTCCCCGGGCACCACTATGGTACACCCCCTTTAGTCCCCTTTCAACAGCGAGAATATTTTCTCCAGCTTTCCCTCCCCGGACTTGGCGTACCTCACTATCCCCTAAGCCTCCTAAAGCCCCCAGGCTATCTCTGCCCCCAGTTCCAGAGCTAAGTTACATATTTTTTAAATGTGCTTGATCCCTTTTGTCCGTCCGCGTTCATGTTTTTCCCCTCAAATTGGGAAGGGATTGAAAGAGCCCCCAAGGAAAAACTCCTTGGGCGGGCATTGTCGGGGCACCCTGAACTTTGGTTTGGGCCAGCGCCATTTACGCGAGGGATCTCCCGTCGTTCCCCTCCATAACGGTTTGCTGATTGATACTACCCAAGTTGTAAGTCGGGCACGTTTTCAGGCTTCCCGGAATACACCCAAAATCACGGCCCAAAGAACAGACCCCCAACCCCAATTTCAACAACAGTTGATTTATGAACTTTTGGAAGTATGGCGGGGAAATTTCCCCCCAAAACACTTGTTTAAAAAATTTTGTCCCCGGGGCCCCCTTTGCCCCACGCATGCCCCCTTGAGGGGACCCTCGGATGCCTGAAAAACTTTACTACCCATGGTGTTGGGAAAAGGGCCCGAGCACCCCTTCCTTTTTAAATTCCCTTTATGAAAAAATGGAACGATTGTGGGGTGGGGGCCGGTTCATGAACGTGCTCGGGGTTTGCAGCACAGAAATTTAAAATTTAATTTATTTTCCCTGTTCTCCCCCAAATGGCATGGGGATGCAAACTCTTTCACAGGCGAACCAGTCGTGTGAATAGCGGTGCGATACCAAACTCTCTTCAGTGTAAAGAATAGGAAGGCATACTTGTGGAACCCCTTATGGTCTGAAATCAAACCTGAACTAGAAATAGACCTCTAGAAATAGACCTCGCAATCCTGGGTTCGTTGGCATTCACGCATCTGGCTGAGGTACTTTAAGATGGCCGGCAGTTCCTGCTCTCAGGTGTGGATTCCTACTGATGGAGCTGATGGTCCAGATGTAGACATTCCTCTCAATCTCGGCAAATTGTCCTTTTTGTCTGGGAGCTCTCTCAGGGAACAGCGTCCATGTAGACAGTCAGGCTCTCCTTTGTCTCTGGAACAACTCTCAGTCCCGAGTCTTGCAGATTCAGGGAAAGCTGGATCGTTTCTTGCTCAGCTCCTTTCCTCTTCTCATCTCTCAGAGGCTTCTCCTCTCATCTAAGTTGGCCGCAGCCATGTGAGTCTTATAACATGTCTCTCATTTACATATATCAGAAAATAGCGGCATCTTGTGGCAAAACAGCAGAATACAATGGAACACTTCACAATTGTCATACATAGGATGTGGCTACCATTGGTGGCAGTGAGAACATGGCAATGGGGAACAGCCAGGTTCCAGTTCGACTAGATTAGACGGCAGTACTATTGGTGGCAGCGAGAACATGGCAATTGGGAACATGGAGGTTCCGGTTCGACTAGATTAGACGGCAGTGCCATTGGTGGCAGCGAGAACATGCCAATGAGGAATATGGAGGTTTCGGTTCAACTAGATTAGACGGCAGTATCATTGGTGGCAGTGAGAACATGTCAATGGTAAACATCGAGGTTTAGGATAACAGGACTTTTGATAGTACATTTGATGGTAGTACAGGTGGAGGCATTTAAAAAATCAAGATTTGGAGGGCTACCAGAAGGAGGAGTAAGAGGTGTATGCAGTGCACATCAAGGTCATACAGATGTATATTTCAAAATCAGTTCAGCCATAAAACTTGTAAATCTAGCTATTGGCAGCAGTAGAATACAGTTTGTAGAAGAAGCAGGCACAGGAACTACAGACATAAGATGTACTGTAGTTTGAGTGTGTACAGTGGGTACGGAAAGTATACAGACCCCATTAAATTTTTCACTCTTTTTTTCATTGCAGCCATCTGGTATGATCAAAAAAGTTCATTTTTTTGCTCATTAATGTACACTCTGCACCCCAACTTGAAAGAAAAAAAAAACAGAAATGTAGATATTTTTGCAAATTTATTAAACAAGAAAAACTAAAACCATCACATGGTCATAATTATTCAGACCCTTTGCTGTGACACTCATATTTAAAAAGGGGATGTATCGCTTCCTTACTTCGGCTGATTCACACTTCTCTTAGCTTCCCAGCTCTGTGAATGTAGGGGCGTTTCTTCCCCTCCCAGCTGGATGACATCATCCCCCCTTCACTGCTGGCCTGAGACTCCCCCCCCCCTCCCTCTCAGTCCCCATATCACTGTGTCTCTCCCTATCAGTCTTATTTTATAGAGCTGTATACATACCACAGGCTGCATTCAATTAATCTGAGACACTGATCTCTCACAGCTGGAGATGTATTACAGCTTTCTAAGAACGGCACAGATCTGCATGTATGCAGGAGAGTTAGCCACAGGGACAAAAAACTGTCATGTTTTCTCATTGTACAATCTGCTGCAGTCTGTTTCTGCTAGGTGTGGAAACAGAAAATGCTATGGCCCCTAACTCTGAGTCAGAGACACAGCTCCGTGAATCGACCCAGGGGCTGTACAGAATGTAAATGAGCTCTCAGCTAGTGAATTGCAAGGAGGAGGGATCAGGAGGGATTAGACCCACACTGGATATCAGTGTAAATAAAAACACAAGATGAGGGACACTGTGAGAACAAGACAGCTTTGCTAATGACATCCAATTGCAAAGTTGCTAGTTTACACTGTCCCCTTATTCTGAAGACCATTTAATGAAACGATAACACCCCTTTAACTCACATGCTGTCCATTTTCTTCTGATCCTCTTTGAGATGGTTCTACTCCTTCATTGGAGTTCAGCTGTGTTTAATTAAACTGATCGGACTTGATTAGGAAAGGCACACACCTGTCTATATAAGACCTCACAGCTCACAGAACTGCCCAATGAGCTCAGAGACAGAACTGTGGCAAGGCACATATCTGGCCAAGGTTACCAAAGAATTTCTGCAGCGCTCAAAGCTGTTAAAAGCACAGTGGCTTCCATAATCCTAAAATGGACGAAGTTTGGCGCGACCACAACTCTTCTGTGACCCGGCCATCCAGCCAAACTAAGCAATCATGGGAGAAGAGCGTTGGTGAGAGAGGTAAAGAAGAACCCCAAGATCACTGTGGCTGAGCTCCAGTTATGTAGTAGGGAGATGGGAGAAAATTCTACAAAGTCAACTATCACTGCAGCCTGCCACCAGTCAAGGCTTTATGGCACAGTGTGCCGATGGAAGCCTCTCTTTAGTGCAAGACATATGAAAGCCTGCATACAGTTTGCAAAAAAACACATGAAGGACTCCCAGACTATGATAAATAAGATTCTCTGGTCTGAGGAGACGAAGATTGAACTTTTTGGTGCTAATTGTTAGCGGTGTATGTGGAGAAAACCAGGCACTGCTCATCACCTGCCCAAATACAACCCCAAACCCAGGGAAGCATGGTGGTGGCAGCATCATGCTATGGGGGTGTTTTTCAGCTTCAGGGACAGGACAACTGGTTGCAATTGAAGGAAAGATGAATGCAGCCAAGTACAGAGATATCCTGGATGAAAACCTTTTCCAGAGTGCTCTGGACCTCATACTGGGCTGAAGGTTCTTCTTCCAACAAGACAATGATCCTAAGCACACAGCTAAATTAACAAAGCAGTGGCTTCAGAACAACTCTGTGCCCATTCTTGACTGGCCCAGCCAGAGCCCTGACCTAAACCCAATTTGAGCATTCTGGAGAGACTTGAAAATGGCTGTCCACCAATGTTCATCATCCATCCTGAGGGGAATTGGAGAGATCTACAAGGAAGAATGGCAGAGGATCCCCAAACCCAGGTGTAAAAAACTTGTTGCATCATTCCTCAAGAAGATAATGGCTGTACTAGCTCAAAAGGGTGCTTCTACTCCATACTGAGCAAAGGGTCTGAATACTTAAGACCATGTGATATTTAATTTTTTCTTGTTTATTGAATTTGCAAAAATATCTACATTTATGTTTCTTTTTTCTTTCAAGATAGGGTGCAGAGCATACATTAATCAGAAAATAAAGAACTTTTTTCTTACCAAATGGCTGCAATGAAAGAAAGAGTGAAAAATTTAGAGGGGTCTAAATACTTTCCGTACCCGCTGTATTTGACATTGCCAAGAAGACGTGCTAAAGTTTACTAGTCAATGACATCAACAACCAGGGCAACAAAATCGTCAGAGATCCATGCTTGATTAATTTTGATAAATGTCAAACGATCCACATTGTCAGGGGAAAGACGGATACGTTTGTCAGTTATCAACCCGCTAGCTGTGCTGAATGTGGGTTCCGAGATAACGCTAGCTGCTGCGCAGGATAAAACTTCTATGGCATGTCGTGCAAGCTCAGGCCATTCATTCAGTTTGGACACCCAGAAGTTGAATGGGTCCAGACCAAGTCAAAAAACATTGGTGTTGAGCCGCAGGTAGTCGTTGACCATGGTCTTAAGGCGGTCTCTGTGTGTCTGAATGCTGCCCTGCCTTGCAGGTGTTGGTGAGGTGGTAAACATCGATTGCAAAATGTCACCCAGTAGGGTTCTGCCACACTGTCTGCTGCTGCTGTGGCTACTTGCCATTATACTGCTGCCGCATTGCTGAAGTTGTTACACCGTGACATTAGAATGTGAAGACGCAAAAGATGTCTCGAGTTCAAATTCCTGCATTCTACTGTCAATTTGTGTGGGTGGAAGGAAATTGCTCACTTTTGTCTTTTAATGTGGATCAAGCAGGCTGGCCGCCCAGTAATTCATTTTTATTGCCTTGATGCGTGGATTATGTTGCAGGTATGTAGCATCCAAGCACTCATGTGTGAGATGCTGCCAGGATCTCCCAAACCTCGGGGTCGAGGGGAACTAATGTGATCCTCCTCCGCTTCCTCCTTCTCTTCCTGTAATCTGTGCCAACCTCTTACCACTGAAGGATAATCAGTTTCCACCCCTGCCTCCTCATCCTCCTCCACTTCCTCATCCTGACCATCACCAGATCCCTGGCTAGCCTCATGCACTCTTCTCTGTGAACTGAACTGCCGTACTGCACCGGCCCTCGACCTAGACCCACCCCCCAAAGAAGAGCTATAGAATTGCGAAACAGTCGGAACTTCTACATCCTCCGGCGAGTAAGGCTGTGTGTCCGCTTCCTCCTCCATCACTACTGGGACCTGCTGCCACTGAGTGCCTAACGCCTGTTCCAGTAAAAATATAACCACACTGGTCATGCTGACAATGCCATGACCATTTTGGTAGCCTCTTCAAAACTGCCAAGGATGGCGCAGAGATCCTTCACCTGCCTCCACTATCTATGGATCAACAACCTGCACCACTGCTAGTTAGGCCATGCGACATTTCTTACTGCATAATGGCATTATGCTGCTACCACAATCGCTGGAGCATGTGGAGGGTGGAATTCCAGCGTGTTGCCACATCACATATCAGACGGGTGACAGAGAGGCCCAGATCATGCTGCAACTCTGCCAGTTGTGCAGAAGCAGGGTGCGAACGCCGGAAGTGTGAGCTAAGACCTCGAGCCTTCATCAGCAGACAGTCAAGACCCGGGTAGCGCTTGAGAATTTTCTGCACAACCAGGTTCATGACGTGTGCCAGGCAAAGGATGTGCATAAGTCTAACAATTACAAATGGCAGCAAGGAGATTTCTCCCGTTGTTGCACAGCACCTTCCCTGGCACCAGGTTCTTAGCACCCAGCCACTTGTCGGTCTTAGTGCAGAGACCCGTCCACAGCTCTTGTCCTGTGTGTTGACGGTCTCCAAAACAAATTAATTTGAGAACAGCCTGGTTTCTCTTGGCACATGATGCTACCCTTCAAGGTTGGGGATCTGGACTCTGCACCATCGCAGCAGTGTGAAATAGTGTCAGCTGAGACCCATCACCAGAGGCACTGTCATCCACCAAACTCACCCAGTGAGCAGTCAGTGAGGTGTAATGCCCTTGACCATTCTTACTAGACCATGTGTCTATAGTGAGATGGACTTTGGTGGACACAGATGCAGATAACACACTGGAGATTTTTTCTGCAACGTGGCGGGCCAGAGCAGGGACAGCTTTTCTGGCAAAGAAATGCATGCTCGGCATCTGATATTGGGGGCATGCCAGGGCCATGACATGGCGGAAACCCATTTGTGTTCACCAGGTGGAAAGGTAACATTTCCAAGGCCACCAGCCTGGCAATGCCGACATTCAGGCTTTTGGCTTTGAGATTTTTGGGGTGAAAGCGTTTCTTATGCTCCAACACCTGGTACACAGAAGGCTGGCTGCCAGACTGGCTGCTGTATGGTGTGCAGGTCACTTTGGTGGAAGGTGTAGGCTGTGTTGCTAGAGGGAAACAGCCGACAGCATCTGGGACTGGGGATGGTGCATTCTCATGCTGCTCCGGCACATCGACAGCAGAGGACCACTTGGGCTTGGAAGTGGCGGAGGAGGAGGAGGCAGAATATGTCACGGTTAGAGATGGGCGAATTTCTAAAAAATTTGGTTCGCCAGATTCGCCGATTTTTCCGCAAAAAATAGTTTCAACCCGAATTTATTTGCGGCAAATCGCGTTAAAAAACAGCTATTTACTGGCTGCGGAGAGCCTATAGGGTGTTGTAGAATATTGTGCCATGCTCAAATATGCATAGGGAGCATTGGTCTTGATACATTGCTGTGTTTTAGCATGACACGCAGATGACAGCCACCGCTCTTAGAATCGCTTCACACTTCTCTGGGCAGTTAAAGGGGCAAAACTGACCAAATAACTGAAGTGGGAATGCAGCCTGACAAGGTAATGTCAGCGCCAGCTGGAAAGAACCGAGTTGAGGGCCAAGATCCTACAATAGCGTCAAAGAGCACACTCTTTTTACACCGACAACAGATGATACTACAGATTATGACAGAACCAGTTCTGTTAAACGTTGATACATGTAGAGTCCCTTCCACCCCCCTAAAAGAGTGGAGAGGATGTCAGCAGTAATTTTGTGTTGACGTCACTGATCATTTTGCCCTTCCTTTGATCCATCAGTGTCCGCTTTCAATCGATCAATAATCCATCAGTATTGCTAAAGCCAAAACAAACAGGAGTTGATCCAAAACAGAGATGACCAGTAATTGGGATATTTGCATGTCTTCTGTGTTCTGTGTCCTGCTTTTGGCTACCTAATCATCAGACAATCCTGATCCTTTTCCTTCCTTCTGACAGATTAAAAGAAGGGGAAAACCAAACATAGTAGCAACATCATAGAGTGGTGGAGGGTGGAAACAACATTAGGAAACCACAGGGTGTTCGAGTGAGACAGTGGTCAGTTGGCAGCAGCATGAGTATGCCACAGATTTGCACAATGACAGTGTGTGGAGGTGTCAGCAACATCAGTAGGCCACAGAGTAGCAAATGACAAGTTGAGAAGGTGGCAGCAACATAAGTAGGCCACAGATTGGCACAATCACAAAGTATAGAGATGGCAGCAGCATGAGTAGGCCACAGAGTGGTACAATGACAGAGAGTGGAGGTGGTGGCAACATCAGTAAGCCACAGAGTGGCAAATGACAGGTTGAGCAGGTGGCAGAAACATCAGTAGGCCACATAATTGCACAATCACACAGTATGGAGGTGGCAGCAGCATGAGTAGACCACAGAGTGGCACAATGACAGAGTGTGGAGGTGGTGGCAACATCAGTAGGCCACAGAGTGGCAAGTGACAGGTTGAGAAGGTGGCAGCAACATCAATAGGCCACAGATTGGCACAATGACACAGTGTGGAGGTGGTGGCAGCTACAGCAGCAATATGAGGTCAGAGAGTGGCACAATGACAAATTCTGGAGGTGGCAGCAAAATCTGTAGGCCACAGAGTGGCAATTGACATATTGTGGAGGTGGCGGCAGCATCAGAACTCTACATAATGGCCTAGTGAAGAGTGGGGAGGTGGTTGGCCATTCCAGTCCATTGTAAAGATGGCGGGTGGTAGGTGGAGCAGCTAGCAGCAGATGTGTGGCATCAGGTGGGTGGCAGCATCAGAATAGTAGCTGAGGCAGGTAGCCAGTAGAGTCCAGACTCAATTCTCAAAATTTTGGTGAGGTGTCATGGCTGATCTAACCTGATGCATAAGGCATTGGTGTGTGGAAATCCCAGCCAATCCACGCCTGATTCAGAACAAGCGAGTTCTCCTTGGGGTAACTATTGCCCCCGCAGCACTGAACACCCGCTCTGATGCCACACTACTGGCCGGGCAGGACAGCTTCTCCAGTGCAAACTCGGCAAGTTGTGGCCACACATCCAGTTTGGCTGCCCAGTAGTCCAGCGGATCTTCTATGTTGGGTGGGAGAGTGCGGTCCAAGTAGGCCACCACCTGCTGGTTCAGGGTCTGCTCCAGGTTCTGCTGCTGCTGGTGAGTACCCTCCTCACTAGGAAGCTGCTCATCAACGAATCCAGACTTAGGCTGCTGCTGATGGAGCTGCTACTGCTCCCACCCCCCACACCTCCCCTCAGCAGCTGTGGCAGTTGTACGGGAGCGATGAGGAACTCCCCAGTCAGACCTGTCAGAGGATGGAAGATGGCGCAGATAGGCAGCAGTGAACTGACTACATAGGATTTCTCTATAGTACTTGAGTTTGTCCTCCATCTCGGCAGGTGAAAAAAAAGGCTCCCATTTTGGACTGGTAGAGAGGATCCAAGAAGATGAAGAGCCAGAAGTCATCCCCCTGACAGATGGTGATTATTCGACTGTCACTAGCCAGGCAAATCAGCATGCAGCGGGCCATCTGTGCAAATGATTCTGAGGGACTCCCTGCCTCCATCTCCACTGCTATGGTGTGTCTAGGTCATCTGCCTAGTCTTCATCATCTCCCTCTACCTCCCCGGCGCCCTGCCCCGCCTCTCCGCACCGGTAGAAAACCCACTATTTCGCCAACATTGTTTGTTTTCCAATGTCCTCCTCCTCCCCCTTTCGCCCCCCGGCTCATGTGGGTGAGATTAGCCGCCATGTTCCAGCCCCCCGCCAACAGATTTTCGCTTCTTTTCCCAGGAATGAAGCAGTGAATAAGTTATTCCCCCCGTTTTTTGGTGATGACAAAAAAGGTAGCAATGTCACCATGAGCCCATGGGACATAAAATTAAACAGGGGGTTTACCCCTTTCCGTTTGGGGATCATAAAAAAAATCATTAAGGGGCCTTTCTTGTTCTTAAAAAAGTCGGCCCAAACTATGAAGGCGGGAAATCCAAGGGGTGGAAACATCGCTATCAGCCTATGTTGGGGGGGAGACCATTCTGGCCGAGACAAGAAGGGTGTGCTTGGCTTTGTAAATGGATGAAGTGCATGCACAGTTTCCTGGCCATTTTTTGAATGCTTGCGTGGGTGGAAGACTTGAGGCCTTTTACAACCAGATTGAACAAGTGCGCCCCCTTTAGGGCGCATGGCTCAGCCCTCCTCAATGCAGTGCGTACATCATGTTCCTTCCATTGTCTGTCACCATGGTTCCGATTTGCAGTTGTCACGGAGAAAGCCACATATTGATTTCGCGTTGCATGATGCGGAGCAATTCCTCCCCTGTGTGACTTCGTTTGCCCAGGCAAACCAGGTGTAGAACTGCGTGACAACTCTGTGCCCTGCATATGTGGTATGATGGAGCATCACTTAGACTTGTGGAGGCTGAGGTGGTGGTGGAGGAGGAGGCGGACATTGGCTCAGGATCAGCAGTTTGACAATGTGGAGGAGAAGGTGGCATCTCCTGTCCAAGTTGCTGGTATGGCTGGGCAGGAAGCAAATTCACCCAGTGGGCCGTAAAGGACATGTACTGTCCCCTATGAGCATATGTGCCACTACATTCATGGACCTGCGAAGCAGGTGGTTTAGCCTGTGGCCGTTTGGCTCCCAACCTCGCACTGCTGCCACCCTGCTGACACACGGCCACACTACCGACCAGCTGGCTGCGCCGCTGCCTGACGCGCAAGTTGACGCCCTTTTCTTCCAACGATGATGATGAAGCCCTTGCTTCACCCGGCTCCCATGTGCGATCAGCTACATCATAATCGATAAGTGTTTACCCATCACTGCTGTCCTCCTCAACGGTCTTGGTATGCAGAGCCTGACCGCTTGCAACATAACCCCCCATGCCACTCTCCACATCACTACTTTCCCGCCTACTGCAAGAAGCAGCGGATGTCTGTCCCACTTCTTTGCTGCCAAGTAGCTGCTGACTGTCCTCAAATAGTTCGTCCTCGCTGTATAGTGGTGCAGTACCCAGATGACATAGTAGTTCTCTGGCTGAGAGAACTGAACTGGACAGAGCTGGGTTGAGGACAGGTGAGGGCCCCTGACCTGCTCCCAGGCCATGCCAAAACTAAGGTTGTTCTGTTTGAACCCACAGACTCTTGGTGGGGTTGTCGATATTTGAAAGCATTGTATAGTGGTGTTGCTATTCATGAATGTAATCAGACTTTATGATTTCAACTTATTTTATATAAAAAACGATATGTCTTCACATCATCTCGACGCCATTAAACATGTGCTGATTCAAACATTAATGATACATGTGCTCTTTAGTTTGAGCTTCATCCTGGGATATAATTCCCATAGCAGCATTTACATACAACATATGTCCTTATTCAAATGACCATCATAGTCCACTAGAATGTAAAATGCACAGATTTAAGAGCACAGGTTTATACTCATCGCAGTCGGTGCCGAGGCCGCAACGTTTTGACGTATTTATCCGCAATTGACCTCCTTTGTCAAGTGTACAATACATGCCACTTTTTTGATTCCGGCCCCTGGCAGGAATACTGCCCTATTACCACCCCTGTCATCCATTTTAAAGTAGCCTGACACCGCATTGTGTCATCAAAGAGGTCTTCAGAAAATGGATTATGCACAGTGGTGGGTACACGAGTTGACATTTGGCCTGCCTTAGCTTCAGGTTGGACGTATGCTGACGCTGATAATGATGACATTCGTGGCCGTGACTGGGAGGACGAGGAGGTAAAATCGAAGGATGCAGGTTGCGTTAACCACTGAAGAACAGAGTGGCGACGCTCTTCATTACTGACATTCACAGGGAATCGACCCAGCGATGACAGGCCTGACGGTCCTGCAACTGACGATGTGCTGGCTTGCATGTTGTCCGCAGCAGTGGAAGGAGCACCTTCTCTTGTACCTCTAGCTCCATGTCCTACGCCATTCTTTGCTCGCTAACCACCTGTAGTTCGCTCCATGTTCAGAAAGATAACAATTTAGAAGGTATAGAAGAGTTTTTCACAATCTCTTATTGAGAAACTGTACTGCAAAGACGGCAAATCACAGGTATTCTTAAATCCCTTTATTTTTCAACCGCCAACTAGGATTAGAAACAGAATTGTTTCTATCAAATATCTGTGAAATGCGGTCTGGTGGAAGAACCGTAACAACAAATCAACATTGTTCTTCCTTCAGTCCCTGAGATTTACAACTGCCCAGTATGACTAGAAATTGATAGTTTTCAACAACCTATCGTACAGGGGCGCTATTTGCGCAAAACTGAGACGCACGTAGCGCAATATACAACTATTGAACAGTTATACGGATGAGATATGGCAGTTTTACAATGCTGACAATAGGCACCAGTTACTATAAAATATCTGTAACCCAGTTTGCGTACAAGGGGGCTATTTGCGAAAAACTGAGACGCACTAAGTGCAGTAGAACTATTTAAAAGTTATATGGATAAGATATGGCGGTTTTGGCTACACTGACAACAGGCGCCAGTTACTATAAAATATCTGTAACCAAATTTGCATACAAGTGTGCTATTTGCGCCAAACTGGGATGCACAGACACCAATAGAACTGCAAAAACAAAAGGGACAATTTCACCTCAGTTGGGAGGTCTGCTGGCCAAAAAGTTTTAAAAAAAACATTGCTATTTCAGGACAGGACAGGCTGGGCTGCACATCATCCTTCCTCCTTTCCGACCCCCCTCCTTCCCGCAGCTGCACACAGCACTAGATGTCTTTACAAGTCTCTCTCAAACTAAATAAGAACTAAAATTCTCTAATTAGCATATCCTAAGCTTTACAGCTACAAGGATTTGGTTTCTGTATAAAAAAAGACTGTTTCTCTGACTGTGACAACAGCTATTGGACAGCAGCGGGGAAAGTGTTGCTCTGTAGTGATAGATAGGAATGGGCTGAGTCAGGGAAATGCAGTCGTATACATAAAACGAGATCATGTGATTTTTGCAGCCAATGAGATCCATACACCACCCACAGCTGACGTCGTATACCCCCCTCACCCCTCTCTATGCTCTGAGCTGATTGACTGGCCGCAAAAATTACAGGAAACGTTGAAAAGGCGCGATAGTAAACGTGATAACGATTATCTTTAAGATTTTCATGGAAACTATTGCGTCATCGGAAAATCCGATAAAGGTAAAAATCTTGCAGATTTCAACTTTTGTCAATAGTATCGCTCATCCCTAGCTGTAACCTGTGCCTGCTCCAGGAACATTTGTGCCACTGCCACTCGCCTGTGAGGGGTCTGACACCACTCTGCCTAACATACTGTTTGATCAAAAATTTACAATACAACAGACTCTGTTTAATGAAGATGTCTGTATATGATAAATACACACCCTGTATTTGACTCCTAATTAACCCACAAACAAGAGGATAAATTAACCCTTGGGTATAAATACTCTACAGAAATAACCAGATGGAATTCAGGCATGTATGGGGCAGAAATACACACACCCTGTATTTGACTCCTAATTACCAGACAAACAAGAGGATAAATTAACCTTTGGGTATAAAATACCCTACACAGTGAACCAGATGGAATTCAGGCGTGTATGGGGCAGAAATACACACATGCTGGATTTTAGGGAGAATATCCCACAACCTAAATCAAACAAAATAAAAAACGCTAGTTCAGGAACAGGTGTGTATATGACACACACTTGTGAAAGTTTTTAACCCCAGTAGCTCACAAAACGGGTTTGTTTTGCTCAGAGTGCAATATATTGCTGCAGCAGATAGATGTTTGTGACAGGAGACACAGTGACAAGTGTGAGAATTTAACATGGCATCCGTATTTATAGGGCTGTGATTCACAGAAGCCCGCTGGTTGCTGTTTGGCTTCATGTCTGCACATGTCTTTGAGGGCATTCCTTTCTTCCTCCCATAGTTCTGTGCCCCATATCACGCCATGTGCTTGCGGCCATTTTAGAAAAAAAGACGATTCGTTCCCGCGAAGTACGATAAACACGGCCTTTGTGCAGAATCGAATTTTTCCTGAAATTCTAAATGAATCGATTCGCCCATCTTTAGTCATGGTGGTTGGAAGCCCAGGACCTGTGTGGACTTTTTTCTCCAAGTGACTCTTCCACAGCAATTCATGCTTTACCTGCATGTGCCTGTTCATGCCTGTGGGGCTTAAACTCTTTATATTATTTCCTCTACTGATGCGTTGAAAGCAAATCTGGCATATGACATCAGTCGGCAAATCTGAGGCTTGATTGAAAAATGCCCAGGCTTCACAGGTCCTGGACCTCTTTAACTGTGTAAACCTAGTACCGGTGTTCCTGCTGCAACCACTGACCACGGCGGACTTGTGCGATCACCCTCTCCCTTTCTGAGGCCGGACCCGCACTGACACTACCCCATCATCTTCCTCCTCCACCAATGATGCGCTCGCCAAGTGCTGCTCAAAAGACCATGTTGGATCTGCAATGTCATCATCATCACAAGTGACTTCCTGACAGTCTACATCCTCAAGCTGTGGGCTAGAAGCAACAGGCACTGCAAGGCATTGCTGAATGCTCGGTATTTCTGCCAACGGACTAGCTTTGAGGGCATCAGCGATTGGGCATCAGAGCAGACAAAATCATCCTCTTTAGCCTCTTCTTGATGTTTTGAAATGCCTTCTGACCCCAAACACATTGTGTCAAAGAGCTCTTCAGAATATGGATTATCTGGAGTGGTCTTTATATTGGGTTGTGACATTTGGCCTGTGTTTGCTTCAGGTTGAACTGATGATGATGATGATGAGATCTGTGGCCGTGACTGAGATGAAGAAGAGGTAAAACCGCTGGATATAGGTTCTGTTTACCACTGAAGAACAGATTGGTGACACTCTTCATTACTGAGACTCACAGGGAACCGAGCAAGAGATGACAGGCCTGTGCGACTAATGATGTGCTCGCTTGTGTGTTCTCTGGAGCACTGAAAGGAGTGCCTTTTCTCATACATCTAGCTCCACGTCCTATGCTACTCCTTGCTCTCTTAGCACCTCTAGTTTTTCTCCAAAGGGTTTAAAAAGCTAAATATTAAAAAGCTAAAGATATGGTAACAATAGCTGTGCCCCCAAAACTGCTCAAATGAACTTTTGGGCACTCAATAAAATTTTCACCAAGCAACCACTATTTGAAATAGATTTATTTCTATAGGAGTGTAAGGAACCTTTCAGGGGCGCACGAGCAGACACAAACAGAGTGAGGCCCTGACACTGGTCCCAACCACTGTCCCTGCCTTTTGGGGGAGCCCGACTCCTTTATAGGTTGGCCCCAACCAGAAGACTAGAGCTACACTAAATAAGTACAGACACTAGACGCAGACAAACAAACACAGAACACAATAAAGAAGGGTCAGACAAGCCAGGTAAATAACGGTCGGGCAAAGCAGTACCAAATCACAAAGAGAGAGAATAGTCAATAGAACAGCATGGTCGTATAACAGAAGGAGCACAGAAAGGTAAGGGCTAGCTACTGGCAGAAAGAAACCACTGTTTTTGTCACAACGGCCATGGCCGGTGACCAGAGCTCAAAGCTGGGGGTCTGTTGGGCATGATTATGACAGTACCCCCCCCATATGAGGGGCTACCGGACCCTCAACAGACCCTCCAGGTTTAGAAGGGTGGGCTTGGTGAAATTTTTCCTTTACCAGCTTGGAAGCATATTTTGCTAATGACTCGAAGACGGAGATATTTTGGTCTGGGACGGCATTTTTTATTAGTAGATTTGATTTTTTTAGTTGGCCGTTTTTTAGAGTCTAATGATTCCTAGCCCAGACTGTGCACAGTTGATTAACGGCGGATTCTATTTGAGATTCACAACCTGTAGCGGTAGAATACGTGAGGTGGAAATCATCGTTACGGTAAAAGGGGGACAGTTCGGAGGGAACAGAACTTTGTGAGTCGGTAGTCAAGGACACTAGATCTGAGGTTAAGGTGGCGACAACTTCTCCCGGAGAAAGAATATTTTCAGGTTCTTCAATATACTGATGCCTAGATTCTTGTTCCGGGGCAAACAATTTGAGCTTTGCCCCCAGAATGAGGTCTTATGCAATAGCTGTACCCCCAAAACTGCTAAAATAAACTTTTCTTCAATCAGAATAAAGATGGGAAAGATGCAGTCAGCAATATAAAACTCCCTAACTATTAGGGCCACATGTATGAAAACTGTCTAGGTATAAAATTCACTTTGTTTCCCATAGCAACCAATCAGAGTGCCCCTCTCATTTTTCAAGAAAACTATATGAAATGAACGGAGCACCCTGATTGGTTGCTATGGGAAAGAAAGTGAATTTAGGCCTATTTCAGTTTTTTTCATGTGGCCCTTTACTTTGTTACATAGTTTTGTCGGGCCCAAAAAAAGACATACGTCCATCCAGTTCAGCCCATTTATTAAATTTGTTGCTAAAGTGTTTAAAGTGTTGATCCGAAGGAAGGCAAAAAGCCCATGAGGTAAAAAGCCAATTGACCTCCTTGTTAGGGAAAAAATTCCTTTCTGGCAATCGGAATAAATCCCTGGATCAACGCCCCCCCTCTAGAATCCGGTCACTATAACTTTTTAAATTTTACATTCTAGAAATATATCCAGACCCTTCTTCAGAATCCTAGTCACTATAACCTGTTATGTTATCACTTTCAAGAAATGCATCCAAGCCCTTTTTGAACTCTGTTAGTGAATTCACCATGACAATTTCCTCTGGCAGAGTTCCACAGTCTCACCGCTCTAACAGTAAAGAATCCCTTTCTATGTTTATGTAGAAACGTTCTTTCCTCAAGACGTAGAGGATGCCCCCTTGTTCTTAGATACAGCCCTGGGTATATTAATAAATCATTAGCGAGATCTCTGTATTGGCCCTTAATATATTTAAAAACATATTTTTTTATGTCTCCCGACAGCTGTCTTTTCTCTAAACTAAAAAACCCTAACCTTGCTAATCTTTCTGGATATTGCAGTCCACTCAGGCCTTTAATTATTTTTGTTGACCGCCTTTGTACCTTTTCTAGCTCTACAATGTATTTCCTGTGCACTGGTGCCCAAAACCTACTATACTTTAGTAGGTAATAAAAACTCATATAGAGAATCTGCCACGGACACCTCATCCACTGAAACCGATATCTCTGACACTGAGAGAGACCCGACTAGTGGGAGCTCCGAGCGGGAATACCAGATCGAGAGGGAGTAGAGGTAGGAGAGGTGGAGAGGTGCCGTAATGCATACAATTCCCTGGATTCAAAAAACTCATACAAACTAAGGGAGAGAGTGAAGAGGTCATACAAATACTAAATGAACCTAGACTGGATGACAAAAGGGATCCAGGTTATAAACCTGTCGAAACGTATCTTGACTGACGTTGAAAACAGTGTACTGTGTAAGGGACTGACTTTTGTACCGACATCAAACTTTAATCTGTTTAATTGGACCCGTGATCTACATCTCTTTGCAAGAAAATTGCGCTGGCTAAATTCTTTGCACTAAGAGACTAAAAAAGTGTAAGGAACTTGGTATTCCCTGAGTTTGCTTGAAGACGTTCCCCTTTGTTTATATGGGTTATCTGAAATCTAAATGACAGTACTGAACTTAAAAACTAAAAGTCAGAAAATGCCACCATTGCGAGACGTCATGTTTTTGATGTCTTCTTAGATCTCCCCCTGAAAGATCTTGAGAAGTAAAAGGGAATTTATGTAACAACTGCTCTGAACTTAAACTACAAGCGCTACAGAATTTGGAAAATGATCCCAACCATATGCATAAAACCCTCTGCAAGGGGGGGGTAATGTAGTGGTGTTGGATGTATCCAATATAGAGAACTGTGCCATAAGTTGTTATCAGATATTTTTGTGTTACGATGTTCTGCCTCAGGACCTACTATGTTCTTTTCTAATGAACTAAAAACTCTATTAAATTCTTTGTTTTGGATTGGAGCTAATTAAAAAAGCAGAATTTGACTATCTCCTTCCACAAATCCACGATAAAAACATTTTTAAGGTCTGCTAAGGTCCACAAAGGCACGACCCCCTTGAAGGGTCGTCCAATAGTATCAGGGATTGGCTCCCTCACACAAAACTTGGTGTATACATTGAAAAATACTTTCTCCCTTTTGTACATTCATTACCATCGTACATTAGGGACACCACCAGATTTGCTGAAACGGATGAGGGACTGTGCGTTGATCAAAATTACTCTATTAGCAGTATAGATGTTTGATGTTCATATACACATGTATACCACACCATCTCGGCCTGGAAGCTATAAAAATTCTTTTTACGCACCAGGGGTTTTACAATTTGAAATGACAGTGAGTGTTTGTGGTGAAATTGTTGGAGTTTGTACTCACTAGGAACTATTTTGTGTTTGACAATAGGACTTACCACCAGTTACGGGGTTCAGCCATGGGAAGTGCCTGCGCGCCTTTTCCCATGCTAATCTGTACTCGGTGGGTGGGAGTCCTCTTTTGTCTTTGGGGATAATCCCCCCATAAACTCTGAGAAAATGCCCTCTGGACTAGATTCATTGATGATGTGTTCATCATTTGGAAGGCACTGCAACAGAATTTTGTGAAATGGTTAGAGGCTTTAATGTTAACGATCTAGGGCTTAAAATTCACCCATGAAATTGCAGTGTCATCTGCCATTCCTTGATTTTATGCATCACGAAAAATACATCAGGTGAACTTGTAACAACGGTTTTTGTTTAAACCCACCTGCCCGTGAATTCACTACTGCGGTGGGAAAAGTATCATCCCTGCCCCTAAAAAGGGGCATCCCTCGAGGTCAATATCTGCGCCCCAGGAGAAATTGCTCCCTAGATTGAGTTCAGGGACAGGCTGATGACATGAGGAAACGCTTTTTGGCAAGGGGGTATCCAGACCATGTCTACGACGGGCATTCCAAAAATGCACTAAAATCTGACCGCATTGATCTTTTACCACGAAAATTAAAGAACAAACACTACCCTTGACACGTATCATAGGGACCTTTGATAATGCGGGCACCATCGGTTAAAGCAATCATCCAGAGACATTGGCATGTGTTGAAGATGGATCCCCACATAAAAGATTGTGTCGGGTGATTTCCCATCCATCACTTATAGAAGAGGTAGGAGCATAAAAGGGGTACGTGGTCCAAAGCCACTTCACCGTACCCGATTTGAAACGTGGCTGTCAAAACCTAATGGTTGTTTTAGATGCTCTGGGCTGTGTGGCATTTCCCCTTTGTGGAAAAGACCAAATTTTTTCTCTGCATAGGGAATAATAAGAATTTTCCATAAAAACTTTATTAATTGCAAAACCACAAATGTGGTGTACCTTATTGTATGTCATGTGGACAGAAATTTCGTCGGAAAAAAACGTCCCCCACGCTTCGCCGCCGCATATGTGAACATCTGGGCGACATTCGACATGAGCGTGACAACGGCTGTGTCAGTCATGTGTGGAATTTACATAATGGTGACCCCAAATGTTTAAAATGGATTGGAATTGATCATATCATACCGTCCATTCGAAAAGGCAATATTGATCAGAAATTGCTTCAAGAGAAACCTTCTGGATTTTCACCCTCAAGACACTCACACCAAATGGCCTCAATGAGCAACTGGATTTCAGTTGCTACATTTATAACATGTTTATCTGCCATTTACCTCCTCCTCCCTTTCGTATATTTTTCTCCACTATAAGAATTCTGTTCTAAGTCTCCAACACCCTGACCTGTGCCATTTTTTACTGAGCCCCAATCTATTCATTGGGACATTGCCAATCAAAACCAAGCGATTTTTTTGTTTTTTTGTTGGTTGTTTTGATAATTAAACTTCCCCAGTATCTGAAGGACTGCATATATTTTATACCTGACCACGATTCTAAACGTGGGGAAACCCGGTTGCTATGGACGCCAATTTGACGGCCTGTGCAATATTCTGGCGCCGTGGTCGTCATTTCCGGCGCAGGACACGCCGCGCTTATAAAATGATGCGGCTCAGCTGTCGGAGTCTCCCCCCGGCATAGCATTGCTGACAGTTTGCACTCTGTCATTACACAGAGTGCAAGGCGGATGCACCATTCCTAACACGGATGTGGCTCTAAGGTATACATCTTTCTGTGATATCTGTAGGTTTTGGAGCTTCTTGTTTATCTGTGATGATTCAATTGGTATATATTTTGTATTTTTTTCAGTATTATCGTCATTTCCTTAATGAATGAACTAGAGGAAGTCACACAGGCCGATATAGTAGTTATCTTGCATATCTTTTAAAATGCCTGTGTCAGTACAAACCTCTTTTGCATTTTTCTTCATTGAGATGTCTTGAATGCCTTCTGTGTCATACAATCTCTCTTGCATTGTCTTTGTCGATATTGCTTTTTTTGTTGTCAGTACAACTGATCTTGCATGTTGTCATTTGCATGTTGGATACATTTTTTGTACTAGTGACATATCTTTCCCTATATTATATCCCTGAGGAGATCCTATTGATTAGGGGGATCGAAAAATGTTTGGGAGTTTTCAATTTTAGGGATTAATAGGGCTTTCTTTGTAAGGGATAGGTTCGTGACGGGACCGTCCTTTGATTCGGGACGGTAATCCTGGTTTAGGCAGCAGAGTATTTAGCTACCTAGGGATTAATAGTGTTATCACGCCGTTCCTTTTTTTTTGGGGTTTTTTTTTTTCCCCTTGGTTGGGTTTTTTTTGGCCACTTTTTTTTTTGGTTTTCAAAAAGTTTATTTTATTTTTTCCCCCTTTTGGGATTTTTTTCCCAAAATTACCAATTTTTTTTGGTAAACCAGTACTTTTGGGGGAAATTTTTTTTTTTGGTTTACCTTTTTTAAACCCCCCAAAATCTATTTCCTTCCTGTCCAAAAACCCTTTTAAATTTTTTTTCTTTCCATTTTAAAACCCCCCTTTTCATTTTCCCATTTTTTTTTAAATGAAATTTTGAAGGTTTTCCCCCCGGAAAAACCCTTTTTTCGGTTTAAATTTTTCCCACTTTTCCCGTTTCCCTATAAATCCCTTTGAAACCCTTTTCCCCCTTTTTTGGGGATTCCTTTCTTAAATTTTTTCCCCGGATGTTTTTCGGGCCCCCTTTGTAAGAATTTTAAAATTTTTTTGGGCCCTAGGTGGGAAATTAAAACGGGGTTCGGATGATTTAATTCCATTTTTTTAAATTTAAACCTTTTTATTGAAATTTTTTAGAAAACTTTATTTTACCCCCCCTTTTAGGGAAATTTAAAAATTTTGAAAAACCCTTTTTATGAAACGGCCCCCCCCCCCGCCCCCTTTGGAATTTTTTTAAAAATTTGGGAAAAAGGGGGGGGGTCCTTCTTTTTTGGGGCGGGGGAAATTTTAAAGTGGTTTAAAGTTTTTCCCAAATTTAACGGTTTTAAGTTGGTAATTTTTTAGGGAATTTTTCCCCTTTTTAATATTGGCCCTTTTTTCCCCCCTTTTGGGCCCCCCCTTTTTTAAAGCCCCAAAATTAAAAAGGGGTTTTCAAAATTTTTAATTTGGAAAACGGGGGGAAACCCAGGGAAAGGGAGCAATTTCCAAGGGGGTCCTTCCTGGGGGGAAAGAAAAAAATTTTGTTGGAATTTTTTTTTTGGGGGGGGTTCCCTTCCGAAATTTGGGAGAAAAAAATTTTTTTTTTGGGGGTTTTTTTTTTTCCCCCTTTTTTTCCCCGATTTTTAAAAAGGGAAATTTTTTTTTAAAAATTTTTTTATTTTTTTTAAAAATTTTTTTGGGTTTTACTTTTTTGGGCTTTTTTTTTTCCCTTTGTTTTTTCCCTTTATCTTTATTTTACACACTTTTTTTCTTCCTATATTTCTTTGGCCTTTCCTGCCCTCCCGTTTTATAGCTGAAACGCTTCTTTTTTTTTTTTATTTCTCCCTTTTTAAACTCTGTTGATCACATTGGGTTTTTCCCGTTTTTTAATTTTTTTTTACCATATGGTATGTACCTCTCAAGTGGGTTTTCCCAAAATGTTTTTTTTAAAATCTCCCTTTATTTTTTGTTTGCTTTTTTAAACCCTTTTCCCCGTTTAAAAACGTTTAGTGCCCCTTAAGCAGGGTAAAATTTGCTTCCCCAAAATTTGTTTTTTGTGGCTCCATGTTTTAAAAGCTCTATTGAAGGATAAAAGGAAGTTTTTATATTATGGTCATATTCCCTGGTGCCCTAACCTGAACCTTTGTTACTCTGTCAGGTCTTTAGTCAATTTTGTCTAGAAGGGCCTTTTTTTAGTCGGTTCCTGCACCTTTTGGGAAGGTAAATTTTTTTTAGTTTAGCAAAAAAACCCGTTTCCTTTGTGGATACGGTTTAGATTCCCGTTTTTTTGGGTGTTAAAAATGCCCAATAAAACCTCATTCTGATTAGATGCTTTATTATTTGCCCGGGAGCATATTTCTATGGGGTTTGTTATTTTGGAGGCATAGCGATCCTATTTAGAATTTATTTTTTACTAACCCCCGTATATTTACCCCTAAAGGGTTCACCTGTTCCTACCGTACCTATATCTTCCCGCAGTGTTGGCTTTAGACGAATTTACTTTGAAAGACCCCCCCACCTTCCGGGGGTTTCCCGGGCATTCTAAAAAACTGTAACCCCGCAAGTTAACGCCCTCGTGCTTCGTCCAGCCTGGGCTCAGTTTCCCCACTGTGTCTTTTTTTCTTCTGAATTAATACTTCCAGTTCTTTTATTTTGTTGGTCAGACTCCTGGCATTGGTCAGCATGCAAAATTTAGAGATTTTCCAGTTTTTTATTCCTTTCTCCCTGATCTTTTTTAACTACTGCTACACCCCCTCCCTCCACTCCACCCCTGTTTTATTCCTATTCCCAGCTCTCTATCTTCACTATCTTGCATTCTATATGTGTAGTTACCTACCCCCCAGTCCCTATTTTAAATATTTCTCAAACTTCCTGGCCATTTTGTCCCTCAATACAGCTGCACCCTCCCCATTTAGGTGCAGCCCATCCCTAGCATAGAGTGTGTAGCCAAGACAGAAGTCAGCCCAGTTCTCCAAAAACCCAAATCCCTCTTTCCTCCACCAATTTTTGAGCCGCTTATTCACCTCTCTAATCTCCCGCTGCCTCTCTGGTGTGGCCCGTGGAACAGGTAATATTTCTGAAAATATTACCTTGGAGGTCCTTGCCCTGAGCTTTTGGCCTAAATCCCCAAAATCATTTTTAAGGACGCTCCACCTACCTCTAACTTTGTCATTGGTGCCAATGTGGACCATGACGCTGGATTTCTCACCAGCCACACCCATCAATCTGTCAACCCGATACTCGATATGTCGAACTCGGACCCCAGGTAAACAACATACTGTTTGACGATCCCGGTCTTTGTGGCAGATTGCCCTGTCTGTGCCCCTAATAATGGAGTCAATGGCCTTGACCGTGCTTACTAGTACATGTATCGGTGGTGAGCTGGACTTTGCCGGACACAGATGCAGACAATGCGATGGAGATTTTAGATGACACGTGGCTGGCCAGGGCAGGGACGGCTTTTCGGGAAAAGAAATGCCTGCTTGGCATCTGGTATTGGGGGGAAGCAAGGGCCATGATGTTGCGGAACCCATCTGTGTCCACCAGATGGAAAGGCAAAATTTCAAGGCCAAAAGCATGGCAATGCTGACATTCAGGACTTTTGGGCTTTCTTTGGGAGGTTTGGGTTAAAGTGTTTCTTCTGCTCCCAAACCTGGCAGACAGAAGGCGGCTGCATATGAATGGCTGCTGTACAGCGTGCAGGTCAAAACTGGTGGAAGGAGATAGGGGAGGCTGTGTCTCTGGTGGTGGTGGTACTTGGGCGACGGTGTGTGGCACTGAGGCTGATCCTTGGCTCATACCGGCTGCAGGGACATGGGCCACAGAGGAAGCTTAGTCTTGGAAGTGGTGTGAGGAGGTGGAGACAGAGGCGATGATGTGGTTGGAAGACCGGGACCTGTGTGGCCTTTTTCACCAGGTTTCCCTTCACATTTCAACTCATGATGCGCTGCATGCTGACTAGACATGTTTGGTGAGTGGTTAAAACAACTAAGATCTTCCCTCCACTGATGCGTTCTACCGGCAAAGGCGGATATGACATCACTGGGTGGGAATCAGTGGATTGATCAAAAAAAGGCCGAGGCTTGAGAGGTCTTGGACCTTTTTGTGTTCGATAAGCGAGGAGCGGTGTGTTCCGCTGATTATGCCTGGCGAATAATATCAGCGAACTTGTGCGGACCAATCCTCTACCTTTTTGAGGCGGGACACGTACTGACACTACCCCCATCCTCTTCCGCTCATCCAGTTTACTGAATGCAAATTCTGCTGAAAAGACCACGTTGGATCCCGCAATGTCGTCATCATCATCATCATCATCATCATCACACAGGTGATTCTCTCCTAGACATTCTACAACTGGAGCTGCGGTTCAAGCAACAGGCAACTGCCTGGGAATTTTTTGCCGATTGAACGGCTTCCTTTACTCCTCTGAATGGGCATCAGCGTTTGGGCGTCGAGCAGATACAAAATCATCCTCTTTGGCCTTTTGATTCTATTTGAAATATGACTTCTGACCCCAAATGATTTTGTCATCAAAGAGGTCCCTTTCAGAAAATGTATTTATCACGTGGTGGGTACATGAGTTGCCGTTTGGGCTGCATTTGCATCATGTTAGGATGGATAATGACGATGTTGATGATGAGACATTTGTGGCCGTGACTGAAAGGACGAGGGAGCTAAGAACTGTGGGATTGCAGTGCATTAAACCACTGAAGAACAGATTGGCAGACGCGGTTTCCTTACTGAGATTCACAGGGCATCCGACCTTCGATGACAGGCTGACCGGTCCTGCAACTGACGATCAGCTGGATTGCGTGTTGTCCCAGGCACTGGAAGGAGAACCTTCTCTCGTACCTCTAACCTCCATGTCCTACACCCCATTTTCGGCTCGCTTACCACCTGCAGTTCGCTCCATGTTCAGAAATAAATGTAAAAGGTATGGGAGAAGTTTCTGACTGTCTCTTATTGATAAGACGGGCATCATCACACGATATTCTTAAATCCCTATAATTTACCAACAGCCAACTAGGATAGAAACAGACATTGTACTCTACCAAATAAATTGTGAAATGAGGTCTTGGTGTAGAAAAACCGTAACACAAATTCAACAGTGTTCCGCCTTCGTCCTGAGATGTACAGCTGCCCCAGTTAGACTAGAAATTGATAGTTTTTCAACAAACTATAGTACAAATGTACGATAGTGCACAAAACATAGATGCACTGAGTGAAATAGAAGTATAAAAAGTTATATTGAGATTACAATGGCCGGTTATGCTCACCACTGACAAAAGCGGCAAGTTTACTATGAAATAATGTGTTAAAACAATTTGCGTCACAAGTGCACGATTAGCGCCAAACTGACGCAGGACTTCAATAAGAGTATTTAAGTTAAAAGGATTAATATGCGGCCTTCGCTACACTGACTACAGGCGCAATTTAATATAAAATATGTATAACACAATTTACGTACACTGTGCTCTCTGCGCAACCAGACGCACGGACTGCATTAAGAGTATTTAAATGGTTATATGGAATTAATTTGGCGGCCTTCGCACCACTGACTACAGGCGCATTTACTATACAAGTTTGTATAACAAAATTTGCGTACGACTTGAGTTCTCATGCGCCAACCAGCCGCACAGACTGCAAATAAGGTATTTAAATTGTTATATGGATTATATGGTGGCCTTCGTTCACGATACAGGTGCAATTTACTATAAAATATGTATAACACAATTTGCGTACAACTGAGCTCTCTGTGCCAACAGACGCACGGACGGCAATTAAGAGTATCTTAAATGTTATATGCGATTAATATGGGGGCCTTTGCACCACGGACTTCAGGCGCAATTTACTAAAAAAATTGTATAACAATTTGGTACAACTGAGTCTTGCTCCTACGGAGGCCCCGGGACTGAAATAAGAGTTATAAATGTTATATGGTTAATTGGGGGCCTTCCGCACCCGACTCGGGCGCAATTTAATAAAATTGTAAAAAACCAATTTGCTACAATGAGCTCTTGCGCCAATCAACGCATGGACTGTAAAAAGAGTTTTAAAGGTTTATGGATTAATATGGCGGCTTTCACCACTGACTACAGGCGCAATTTATTAAAATTTTATCCAATTTTGATACAATGAGTCTCTGCCCCCACCAGAAAACGGATGAAATAAGAGTTTTTAAATGTTATAGGGTTAATATGGCGCTTGCACCACTGACTAAGGCGTAATTTATTATCAAAATAGTATATCAAAAAATTTGATACAACTGACTCTCGCCCAATCAGACGCCGGCTGAATAAGAGTATTTAATTTTTAAGGATTAATATGGCGGCCTTCAAAACCAATGACCAAAGGGCCCAAAATTTCGATAAAATATAATAACAAATTTATGTAAATGAGTCTCTTGGCAAAACAGATGCATGGATGCAATAAGGGTTTTTTAAATGTTTATGGATTTTTTATGGCGGCCCTTCGCCCCACTGATACGGCGAAATTTACTATAAAATGTATAAATCTTTGCGAAAAACTGAGTTCTCGCGCCAACCGATCACGGATGCTAAGAGTATTTAAAGTTTTTTAGATTAATATGGGGTTCGTGCCAAAATGATTCAGGCAAATTTATTAAAAATATGTATAACACAATTTGGTATATTGAGTCTTGCGCCAAAGACGAAGGAAAGGGAAATAAGTGTATTTAATGTTTGTATGGAAATATGGGGGCTTCACACCTGTCGGCGAAATTTTTCTAAAAACAGTTGACCAAATTTTGGGTTTCAACTAAAAATTATCTGCGCCAAACAACGCAATTTACATAAAATATGTATAACAAATTTGCTACAACTGAGCTTCTGCCCCAAACAGGATGCACGGACTGCAAAAAGGGTATTTAAAGGGTTACAGGGTTTAAAATTGGCGGTTTTCGCCCACGACTACAGGTGAAATTTTATTTAAAAAAAATTGTATAACAAAATTTGCGTAAAAATGAGTTCTCTGCGCCAACCAGAAGCACAGCTACAATGAGAGTATTTAAATTTTACTGGATTAATAGGCGGTTTGCACCCTGCTAAGGCGCAATTTAAATAAAAATATGTATAACACAATTTGCTAAAACTGAGCTTTTCTGCCCCAAACCAGACGCAGGACTGAAATAAGATTTATTTAAATGTTATAGGTTTTAATTTAGGGCGGCCTTCGCACCACTGACTACAGGATTTTTTTCTATAAAATATGATAACACAATATGGTAAACTGAGCATTTGTCCCAAAAGATGCACGGACTGCAATAAGGGTATTGAAATGTTATAAGGATTAATAGGGCG
This sequence comes from Phyllomedusa bahiana, assembly GCA_025379985.1. Classification (NCBI taxonomy): domain Eukaryota; kingdom Metazoa; phylum Chordata; class Amphibia; order Anura; family Hylidae; genus Phyllomedusa; species Phyllomedusa bahiana. Next base: position 25,534 of record JAODAL010027104.1, on the reverse strand, counting down.
TTTGCCCCCAGACTTAGGGAAATTTATTTAAAATAGTATAACAAAATTTTGGACAATGGCGCTCTGGGCCAACGGACGCATGGACGCATTAAAGAGTATTTAAATTTTTAAAAGGTTTAATAGGGGGGGCCTTCACACCACTGCTACGGGCGAAATTTTAAAATTAAAAATATTTTATAACCAATTTGGTTTAAAAATGAACTCCCTAGCCAACCAGACGCCGGACTGCAATAAGAGTATTTAAATGTTAATGGATTAATATGGGGGCCCTTGCCCCCAGAAAAGGGCGAATTTTAAAAAAATTGTATAACAAAATTTGGTCAACTGATCTCTGCCCCAACCCAGACGACGGACTGAAAAGAGTATTTAAATGTTTTAGATTAATTGGGGGCCCTTCGCACCATTGACAACAGGCGCAATTTATTTTAAGTATGTATAAAAATTTTGCGTACAACTGGCCTCTGCGCCAACCGCGCATGGACTGTTTAAGAGTTTTTAAATGTTTAAAAGGATTAATATGGCGCCTTCGCACCACGAAAAGGCGCAATTTACTTTAAAAATAAGTATAAAAAAAAATTTTGCGAAAACGAACTCTCTGCGCCAATCAGAGCCGGACTGCAAAAAGAGTTTTAAATGTTTAGGGTTTAAATTTTGGCGGCCTTCGCCCACAAACTACAGGCGAAATTTACTATAAAATTGTTTTAACAAAATTTGTTACAACTGGCTCTTTGCGGCTATGCGCACGGACTTAAAATAAAACTATTTAAAAAGTTAAGGTTAAGTTATGCCGTTTTTTTTGAAAACACGCACGCAGGATTGAAATAGAACTTAAAAATAAAGGGACAATTTCCCCCCAACCCGAGGTTGCTGGAAAAAAAGTGGAAAAAAAACAAGTTTTTCAGTTAAGGTCACAGAACACACATATCTCCGCCCTTTCAAACCCTCTCTCCTGCGCCCCCCCCCCCCCCCCAGCGCAGTCTGCGGTGCAAAACCCCGTGGATATTTTAAAACTTTTTAAACTAAATAAGAAGTGAAATTCTCTAATAATTTATTCTAAGTATAGTAGAGGGTTTCTTGTTTTGAGAGACTAATTTCAGATCTGTTAGACAGCTATTTTTTTAAGAAGAAATGCCCTGCTGTGAAGTGTCTGCGGGAAAATGAGTGGAAGGAAATGCGTTGCTAGATTAAAAGAGGTCAGTGATTTTTGCAACCAATGAGACCCATAATCGCAAAGGGGTGACGTTGAAATTCCCCCTCACCCCCCCCTCACCCCCGGAGCTTTTTTGGCTGGCCGCCAGAATGACGGGAAAAGCTGAAAATGGCGCGTAGTAAAAATTTTATCTGTAAGTTGTCAACCCAAAACTTGCGTAAATGGGAATTTTTCCGATAAGCCTAAAAACCATCCCGATTTCAATTTTGGGGGAAATTCGCCATCCCTAGTAGAGTGGGCGAATTTCTAAAAATTTTTGATTCGGTGACTTCGTGAATTTTCCGTCAAAATTTGTTTCGGTCCAAATTTACTTCGGGACGAATGCGTTAAAAAAAAAAGCTTTTTCCCAGGCTGCACGAGCTGCAGGGTGCTTTGAACATTTGCCTCTTAAAATGCAGGGGGAGCTTGGTTTGGTCTTCATAAATGTTGTGTTTTTGTATGACCGCATATGACTTCCGCCCTCTTAGAATGCTTCCTATAAAATTCCCCTTTGGGACTTAAGGGGCAAAATGACTAAAAAATGAAAATGGGAATTTTAAGCCCGATATGTCTGGGAGCGCCAGTGGAAAAAAACAAGTGAGGGTCGGTGGCAAAATCAGTAACAGAGTGTGGGGTGGGGCAGCAGCCACGCAGCATGAGGGCAGAGAGTGGCACAAAGGGCATTTGGAGGGGCAAAAAAAAGGGTAGGCCACAGAGTGGCCAATAAAACCGTGTGGAGGTTAAGGGGACACAGCAGCAGCATGAGGTCAGAAAATGGCACAAAAGACATTCTGGAGGTGGAAAAAAAGCAGTAGGCCCCAGAGTGGAAATGACAGTGAGTGGAGGTCACGGGAGCGAAACATGAGGTAGGAGTGGACAATGACACGTGTGGAGGGCACGGCAAAGCCCCAGCGCGGGATGAGGTCAGACTTGGCCAATGACGAGTGTGGAGGTGGCGGCGGCGCCACGCGCATGAGGTCAAGTGGACAAGAATTTGGGGTGGGAAAAAAAAGGAGAAGGCACAGAGTGGCACAATACACGTTGGAGGTTTCGGCAGCGCCCCGCAGCAGCTGAGGTCGGGAGTGGGACAAGACATTCTGGGATGGCAAAACAGTAGTGGCCAGGGGGTGGCACAATTTACAGAGAGTGGAGTGACGGCAGGAGCAAAAGCATGAGGTCAGAGAGTGGCACAAGACAGGGTGTTTGGGGGACGGGAAAAGCCACAGCAGCAGATGAGGTCAGGAAGGGGGACAATGACCAGTGTGGTGTCACGGCACCCGAACAGCGAGCAGCATGGGTTGTCCGGTAAAGTGGTTGGTGGCAGATGGAGAAACTTCAGGATTTGGGCTAGGCGGGTGGGGCATCAGATAGTGGGAGGCAGGTAGTTGAATCCAGACTCATTTCTCACCCGTTTGAGTGAGGGTCCTTTGGCTGATGTAGTCTGACGCCAAGGCATTGGTGTGTGGAAAACCCGGCCAATCCCCGTGATTTCTTGACAAAGGTCGTGTTCCCCCATTTCCGTGGACAAGCGGGTTTTCCTTGGGGTAACGAGGCCCCGCCGACGAACACCCGCTTGATTCAAAACTATGGCGGGCAGGGCGCTTCCCACTGCAAAACTCGGCAAGTTGCGGCCCCCAAAATCCAGTTTGGTTGCCCCCGTGTCCAAAACGGACCTTCTAACTGGGTGGCAGAGTGCATCTGGCCCAGAGATGATGGAAAAGAAAAAACAACTCCTTTGCGAGGTGGTGGAGCCTTGACTGGCTGCAATGGATGCGTGCCAATGGGCGCTGCCGCTGCTGTTGCTGCGGCGGTGGATGGCCACCACTTTTAGCCAGTTTTCCCCCGGGCCCCCGGTGGTGACGCTGCATGGTTGACGCAGGGCCCTTTTGGGCCAAGTAAGCTCCTGGCCCCCGCTTCACTTTCTGCCCCAGATTCTACATATACCCATATTTGGCTCTTCCCGGGGTCTTAGCAAAGAACTGCCCACCGCGGTAGTGATTTTTCCGCCACGCTCCCCAATGAGTGATACTACCACTGCGCCCCGCTGGCCCCCCGGGCCCCGTTCTTGGACCCGGAAGCGGGTTTTCTACCCGTGGCGCTTTGGGTCCTGACATCAACTTCTGCTACCCTCTGATCACGGGCCCAAAAAACCCAATTGTGGCTGCGCCCCCTGCTTGAGCCAAATGACCCCCCCTTTTCCCGACGATGAAGAAGCCTTTTTCACCCGGGTCCCAAATGCGGTCGGCAATCATTCGATTTTTTGTTTCATCGTCATGCGTCCTCCTTACGGTCTTGGGTTTCAGAGGTGACCCCCCAAACATGACCTCCCATGCACTCTCCCCATTATATTTGCGCTATGCAAGAAGAGGGGAATTTTGGCCTATTTCTTTTCTGCCAAGTGCTGGGCTGTTCCTATCCCCGGTTAGTGGCGCTGAGCCAGACCCAAAAGTAGATCTCTGGCTGAGGGAACCGGGTGGGACAGGGCGGGTTGAGGACAGTCAGGGCCGCTGCCCTTCCCGGGCCATAAGGGGTTTTGTCTGACGTTTCCCACCCACTTTGGCTGGCGTTGTCAAAAATGTAATCGGGAGGATGTGGATGACTGTAAACCCAGTGACCCCTGCTGCAAGTCCCTTGCTGTGGAGACTGGGCCTGCTCCAGGAATTTTTGTGCCATGCCCCTTGTAGGTGAAGAGCCCGCAACCTTCTGTCTGAAATATGTTTTTTTCTAAAATGTAAGACTCTGTTTTATGGGGGGGAAAATATCTGTATATGATAAATAACACCCTGATTTGACTCCCAAAAAAACCCCCTAACAAACTTGGGTACCTTGGATATAAATTGCGCTACAAATGGGCAGAAAAAATTTACTTGTATGTGTGTTTAAAAAAAATGTGTATTTTTTCTGAATATAAAAGCACAAAAGGGGTTAAAAAACCTTGGATATGAATTTGCTACAGGAAAAAATTTTTTTTTTGGCGGTGAAAAAAAACGTTTTTTTATAAGTATAATGCAGAAAAATACTTAGTTAACCCTTTGGTTTAAAAAAGTGCAAAAAGAAATATGCTGCCAACAAATTCCCCCTTTTAGCGTGTTAAACGGCTGTTTTTTTCAGAAACCCAACAGAAAAACTTGTAATTAACCTTCGGATATGAATTATGCAACAGGCAAAATTTCTTCTTTGGCAGTGAAAAAGAACGTTTCTTTTAGTGACCACAACAGCAGAACAAAGCTTAATTAACCCCTGGATCTAAATTGCCAAAAAGAAATGAGCAACCAAAAATTACCAGCTTTGTAGCGTGTTAAAATGGGGTGTATTTTACGGTACACAACAACAGAAAAACACGTAATTAACTTTCGGTTATGAATAATACTACAGGCAAAATTTCTTCTTTGGCGGTGAAAAAGAACGTTTCTTTTAGTGACCACAACAGCAGAACAAAGCTTAATTAACCCCTGGATCTAAATTGCCAAAAAGAAATGAGCAACCAAAAATTACCAGCTTTGTAGCGTGTTAAAATGGCGTGTATTTTACTGTACACAACAATAGAAAAACTTGTAATTAACCTTTGGTTATGAATTATGCTACAGGAAAAATTTCTTCTTTGGCGGTGAAAAAGAACGTTTCTTTTACTGACCACAACAGAAGAACAACGCTTAATTAACCCCTGGATCTAAATTGCGCAAAAGAAATGAGCACCCAAAAATTAAGTGGTATGTGGGTTGTAAAAACGCTGTTTCTTTAAATGAATACAACAGGAATAGGCTTAGATAATCCTTGGATATTCAATGTGCTGAAGAACTGAGCAGATAGCATTAAAATGTATATGCAGCTGCATTGGACGCACACTGTACTTCAGTTCCAATACCCCACAAAATCAGAATTAGAACGTAAGAGAAGCAGTCTCTGAGACAAGCTGTGACCCCCCAAAAAAATCGCTGTATAAAAGTGAATTCTTTAGTATGAGATATCTTAAGCAGCCGCGGCAGCACCTTCCCTACTCAGTACAGTGAGAGCGATCTGAGCTCCCAGCGTCGCGCCCGGACTTATATAGTGCAGTGACGTCACAGAATCCCGCCGGTCCCTGATTGGCTTCATCTCTGCACATGTCATGTAGGCTACGCCTTTCTTCCTCCCAGAGTTCTTTGCCCCATGTAACGCCATGTGCTCGCAGCCATTTTATCAATTTAAAGCACGCTTTGTTCCCGCGAAGCACCCCAAACTTCGACTTTGTTCAGAATCTAAGTTTTCCTGAAATTCTAAACGAATTCCACTTCGTTAGAATCGATTCGCCCATCTCTAATCCCTAGTAAGGGGCAGAAATATACACACCCTGTATTTGACTCCAAATTAACTCACAAACAAGAGGATAAATAACCCTAGGGTATAAATACCCTACAGAAATAACCAGATGGATTTCAGGCGTATATGGGGCAGAAATACACACACCCTGTGTTTGACTCCTAATTACCCCAGAAACAAGAGGATAAATTAAACCTTGGGTAGAAAATACCCTACTCAGTGAACCAGATGGAATTGAGGCATATATGGGGCTGAAAAACACACACCCTGTATTTGACTCCTAATTACCCCACACACAAGTGGATAAATACACCCTTGGGTAGAAAATACCCTACAGAAAAAACCAGGTGGAATTCAGGTGTATATGGGGCAAAAATGCACACACCCTGTGTTTGACTCCAAATTACCCCACACACAAGTAGATAAATACACCCTTGGGTATAAATACCCTACAGAAATAACCAGATAGATTTCAGGCGTATATGGGGCTGAAAAACCCACACCTTGTATTTGACTCTTAATTACCCCAAAACAAGAGATGAAATTAACCCTTGGGTATAAAATACCCTGCAGAGTGAACCAAATGGAATTCAGGCGTATAAGGGGCTGACAAACACACACCCTGTATTTGACTCCTAGTTACCCCACACACAAGTGGATAAATGCACCCTTGGGTAGAAAATACCCTACAGAAAAAAACAGATGGAATTCTGGCGTATATGGGGCAGAAATACACACACCCTGTATTTGACTCCAAATTACCCCACAAACAAGAGGATAATTTAACCCTTGGGAATAAAATACCCTACACAGTGAACCAGATGGAATTGAGGCGTATATGGGTCTGAAAAACACACACCATGTATTTGACTCCTAATTACCACCCATACAAGTGGATAAATTAATCATTGGGTAGAAAATACCCTACAGAATAAAAAAACAGGTGGAATTCAGGTGTATATGGGGCAAAAATGCACACACCCTTTATTTGACTCCAAATTACCCCACAAACAAGAGGATAAATTAACCCCTGGGTAGAAAATACCCTACACAGTGAATCAGATGGAATTCAGGCGTGTATGGGGCAGACATACACCCACCCTGGACTTTAGAGAGAATACCCCACAAACTAAAACAAAATACTAACGCTGGTTTAGGAACAAGTGTGTATATGACACACACTTGTGAAGGTCTTTCACCCCAGTCGTTCAAAAAACGACTAAAGAGTAAAGAGAGCACTCTCGTGCTGCAGCAGATAGATGCTTGTGACAGGAGACATAGTGAGAAGTGTGAGAATTTAAGATGGTGTCCGTATTTATAGGGCTATGACGCCACAGAAGTCCGCTGGTTGCTCATTGGCTTCATGTCTGCACATGTCATTGCGGGTGTTCCTTTCTTCCTCCCAGAGTTCTCTGCCCCAGGTCATGCCATGTGCTCACAGCCATTTTAGAAAAAAGATGATTTGTTACCGCGAAGTACAATAAACTTTGCCTTCGTGCAGAATCAACGTTTTCCTGAAATACTAAACGTATTCCTCTTCGTTAGAATCGATTCGCCCATCTCTACTATGTACCAATGCTTTGGGACATACCCTGTTATTATACAGTCTATAAATATTAAGAATAGGGGCCTATCTATGACATTACTTAACTCCCTTAGGATACGGGGGTGTATACCAACAGGACCTGGTGATTTGTCTATTTTAAACTGCTTAAAGCAAGACTGCACTTCTTTCTGGGTTAGACAAGAAACATTTAAGTTGGAGTTTACCTTATGCCTCTGCTCATCAACATTAAGTTCACCTTCCTTGGTAAATACAGTGGAAAAAAATAGTTAAATAGGTTTACTTTCTCCTCAGCACTATCCACAATATCTCCCTCACTACTTTTCAAAGGGCCAATATTTTCCATTGTAATATTTTTACTATTTATATAGTTAAAAAATGTTTGGGGTTAGTTTTACTTTCTATGGCAATATGTCTTTCTGTCTCCAGCTTTGCTGCCTTTATCATTATTTTACATATTTTATTTTTCTCCTTATAGTTTTTTAATGCCTCTTCACTGCCCTCTTGTTTTATTAGCTGAAACTCTTTATTTTTGTTATTTATTGCCTCCTTTACATCTCTGTTGATCCACATTGGGTTTTTCCTGTTTTTTTATCATTTTATAACCATAAGGTATGTACCTCTCAAAGTGGGTGCTTAAGATGTTTTTAACCCCTTACCAACATTTGACGTACCCATACGTCAAGGTTGGGCAAGGGTTCCCGCAAATTGATGTATGGGTATGTCATGGTGATATTGCGAACTCATAAGCAGAGCTCGCAAGATCGCGGCATGGGACCAGCGGTATATTACTGCTGGCATCATGGCGCATCCCCTGCAGCCGGAGTGATTAACCCTTCATTATCGTGACCGATCATGGTCACGATAATGAAGCTAGAGGCAGGAGGAGCTCTGCGCCGCTACTGTTCCACTCACTCGCCAGCCCAGACGCTTTCTGAAAGCATTCAGGTTGTCCGGTGATGTCACCATGCCTGCAATATATTGTGGGCATGGTGATTGACAGTCACCATGGCGACCAGTACACAGCAGTAATGCTGTGTAGAGGTCTCCTTTGTATGAGCGATTTGAATATCGCTCATACAATTCCCCTCTGGGGAAAAGTGAAAAAAGTGTAAAAAATTTACAAAACAGTGTAAAAAAGTGAAACACAAACACGTAAAATACAATAAAAACACGTACACCGCCCTTTTTCCCTTTACAGACGCCAATCGCCCCAAAAAAGATAAAAAATAAAGTACCCATATTTGGTATCGCCGCCTGTGTAAAGACCCACTCTACAAATATGTCATGTTATTTAACCCATACAGTGAACGTCGTAAAAAAACAAAACAGAGAATTGAGATTTTTGTTCATCCCGCAGCACATAAAATGGAATAAAAAGTGATCAAAAACTCATTTAAATGTAAAAGTGGTGCCAATTAAAACGTCAGTTCATCCCCACAAAACAAAGTCCTTACACAGCTTTGTATATGGAATGTGTCATGAGAAAACAATCTCTGAATCACTTGTATAGGTAAAAGTGTCAAAAAGTTATTTTCATATAAAATGACACATGTCAGATTTTAAAACCGGGGATCTGTCGGGAAGGCCAAAATTGGCTCCGGCGGTAAGGGGTTCAATATCTCCCATTTATTATTTGTTCTGTTATTTTTAAACACCTTGTCCCAGTTAATATGGTTTAGGGCCTCTCTAAGCAGATTAAAATTAGCCTTCCAGAAATTCTGTGTTTTTGTGGCTCTGCGATAAAAAACTCTATTGAAGGATAACTGTTGTTCAAGGATTGCTGGATGGCATTGTTAATTATGGAACTCATTGGGATGTTACAAAAAGAGAGAGACACACAGATCCAAATAAAAAAATCAGTACAATACTGTCCCTTCTAAAATCCCCAAATCTAAAGTCCCTCTTAAGTCCCACACTTGCTCTTTTACTTAGCTTTAACCTTTTTTCCAATGCTGTTTTGCAGTGCTGCTGCTAATCCCTCCTTCAGGAAATTAAAGATGCACCACTGCTTTCTACAAAAACACAATCACCTCCACTTTTGATTCAGTCGACCCTCTCAAGCACAATAGAACCCGCAAAATCAGCAGACAACCTTAGCACACAGACTCAATTAAACAGCTGATGTGAGCTTCCAGAATTGCTGAACGTCGCTGGAAGAAAACCGCTCCACCGACGACCTCGCATCATACAAAAAATCACTCCACAGCTTTAAGTCTGCACTAACATCTCCTAAACAGGATTACTTTACCATAATAATTTTATCTCTGTCTCATAACCCTAGACAACTATTCAACACCTTCAACTCTCTCCTCCGTCTCCCAGCATTCCCTACCCCATTTCTCCTCTCAGCAGATGATTTTGGCACTTGCTTCCTAAACAAGATCAACGTCATCAGAGAAAACTTAAACCCACTGTTCCCATCGCCCACCTATATACCCTCACAGTCCCCACCGCCTCTATAGTTGCACAATATTATTCCCCCTTACCCCACTTCTCCACTGTTACTCATGACAAGCTTCCCGCTCTACGGTCCAAATCCAACCTCCCTCCCTGTAATCTTGATCCACTGCCATCCCACCTCCTACCAGACCTTAGTGCGGTATCAACTCCAATCTCACCCATCTTTTCAACCTATCGTTAACCTCTGGCATCTTTCTTTACTTCTTTAAGCATGTTACCATCACACCCATCCTAAATAAACCATTTCTCGACCCCTCCTCTCTGTCCAACTGTCATCCTGCTGTCATCTGCTGTCTTGGGATAACCTTTGACTCCTCTCTGTCTTTCAAACCATACATCCCAAGCCCTTACCTCTGCTTGCCACCTTCACCTGAAAAATGTATCTTAAATTCACTCATTCCTTAATTTCAATACTACAAAAATGCTAGTCTGTACCCTTGTCATCTCCTGCCTAGACTACTGCAATATCCTTCTCTGTGGCCTCCTTTCAGCACTCTTGCTCTCCTCCAAATCATCCTCAACTCTACTACCCATCTCATCCACCTCTATCATTGCAACTTTTCTGCCTCTCCCCTCTGCCAATCCCTACACTAGCTACCCACTGCCCAGCGACTGCAGTTCAATTTTACTAACCATGACCTCCAAGGCTCTTCATATCTTCTCCCCTCCATGCAACTCTGTCTTAATCTCTGGATACTTCTCCTTATGCAATCTCCGCTCCTCACAGGACCTTTTTCTCTGCTCTCCCCATGTCAGCCCTTCACAGAACTGCTTCCAAGACTTCTCCCGTGCTTCCCCCATACTCTGAAACTCACTGCCTCAACACATCATACTTTCCTCCATTTTCACTTTTCTCAAAAGCAACCTGAAAACCCATCTCTTCAGGATAACCTAAAAGATACAATAACCTGCTGCCACTACACCTCTCAAAAACATGTCGGCCCCTCAACTTCTGTCTCTTTCCACCTTTCTTGTAGATTGTAAGCCTTCGTGGGCAGGGTCTTCTCTCCCTCTGTACCAGATGTTAGTCATTTATCTTCACAATTGTACTTGTTTGAAATATGTTCATTTCATATCAACTATGCTGGTCTGTAAAATTAGAAAGATATAACTTTTATATAGATTTTTGTTTCATTGCATTTACACAAAAGCGTTTTTATGTAGTCATAGTCTAATAGCCATAACTTTTTATGTTTCTGTATATGGAGCTAATTAAGGGCTTATATTTTGCGGGATGAGTTGTGGTTTTTATTGGTACTATTATTGTTGTTCATATGATGCTTTGGTCAAGGTTTTTGTGAGGATATTTGAACAAAATACAGCAATCCTGGTAATGTTTTTTATTTTTTACAGTGGACACCGTTATAAATGACATGCTGGTTTTACTCAACAGGTCTATACGATTACAGTGATACTCAATTTGTTTAACTGCTTTAACACAATAAAAACACTTATTCAAAAAGAAAAACATATTTTTGCATCACCATTGTATGAGAGTCATAACTTTTTTATTTTTCTATGTACGGGACTGTGTGATGGCTTGTTTTTTGCGGGATGAGTTGACGTTTTTATTGCTAACATTTTTGGAGGGACAAGGCTTTTGATCGGTTTTACATCTGTTTTTTTGGAAGTCAGGGTAAAGAAAATACTTCAATCCTAGTAGTGTTTTTTATTTGTAACTAATCACTGAGCAGTATATGTGACAAGTTAGTTTTACTCCGTGGGTCGATACAATTATGGGGATACCATATATATATGTTATATTTTTATGGTGAAGCACTTTGAAAAAAAAAAAGTGTTTGATTGTTTAATACAATATTTATGCATCGCTATCTTCTGGTAGCCTTTACTTTTTTATTTTTCCATAAACAGAGCTATGTAAGAACTTTTTTTGTGGGATGAACTGATGTTTTCATTGATATCACTTTGGCATTTATATTACTTTTTTAATGCTATTAGTTCCATTTTAGGTGCTGCGGATGAACGAAAATCGCAATTCTGAATGCTTTTTAAAAAAAAATTACGCCATTCACCGTGCTGGTTAAACAGCATAACAGATTTATAGAGTAGGTTGAACATCACAATACCAAATACACATCTAACAGCCCACACCCACTGAATATGAAGCAGGCTCAGCAAGTGAGCCTGCTCCATATTCGCTTAGCGATGCAATAACATATCGGTACATAAGGGGTTAGAGTTTGATCTGCTTGATATATTTTAGACAACACTTATTTCATCTTATCTTCCTAATTTTTTACTACTTGTTTAATTAAATTCAACAGTTGAACAATATATGATTTTATTATTTAATGAAAGTATCCTAATAAACAGTGGGTATATTTTTGTTTCTCCAATATCTTGGAATCATGTCCTTAGAAATGTAATATTGTAGACTAGTAAAATCCCACCATAATTTTTTTGTTTGAAAAATCTGTTTGTTTTTCTAATGCTTTATCTTTTGTATGTTAATCTTTAAGTCTCAGATCATTAGCGTCTTATTTATTAAATACGTGTGCTGCTTTAACTTGTCATGCTTTGTTTCTACAAATTATAAAGCCAAATTTTGATGTATGATATCGACAATTTATCAAACTTTTTAAAGAAATAACAATGATTTAAGGAGAATTTGTACACATAGAAATTCGTTTTTGCCAGCCCACATTTACAATATGGGATCCACTCGGAAGCAACTCCTTGCAGCATGGCACCAACAGCCTTGTAGTAGAAATTCCAGTGATCCATCTGTAGAAATTCTATAAAGGGTTTGCCGGCTTGGGATGTTAATAATTTTCTTTCCATAATGTTTTCCTAATTATCACTTTCTCATGTATTTTCACTATTATATATGCTATGATGTCATGCTTTTAATTCCAAGCCAGTGCACAGACTCAGTCAAAACCAGGTTTGGGCTTATATATTGATACAGTGGTTGCTTCACTGTTTGCCAACTGGGCAATTATGTTTTTTTAATGGACTTCACAAATAAAGAGACGATTTTATTTCTATAAGTGGATCGCTGGAATATTTACAAGGCTGTTGTTTTCAAGCCTATTGCAAATATCAGCTGAGCTGGCAAAGAGTCTTTTTATTTTCATGGTTACCTGTCCTAAACATTCATATTTATTTCTACCCTTGCGCTCTATTTGTATTCTTTGTAATAAATAAATACATCTGTTACTTTTGCAGATTTTCTTTTGTTTGTGCTAACTTTCATGTACCAAAAAAGAAAGCTCTTATCAGTACAATGTTTACAAAGTCATGCTGTCCGTTCTGTGAAAGGCAGGTCCATCGTGTGCCTTTTAGATAATTATTTTGACACATCTCCAGCTATATTTTTTCATTGTATAACAGCTTATTATGCTTTGAATATTATTCCTATATTTTGTTGCCAAAGCAACAGTGAATGCAAACTGTGTACCCTGCTTTGTTATAACAGTGGAATGGTACGTGTTCAACACAGGGAAGAAGAAATGTGTTGGATATCACATCATATCAAAATCATACAGTAAAAGGTACAAGTTGTATATATATATAAATATAATATATATATATATATATAAAATATATATATATAAAATATATATATATATACGTATATATATATAAGATATATATATATAGACACACAAACATCCATGTCGTAGGAAAAAGAGGTAGGCAGATCCATTAGACACACACACACACTCACACACATGAATTCATTGAATTATTTTAACTGAATTAATTAAATATCCATTTCATAGGGAAAAGAGTTATGTTGATCCCTTAAGTAGTAATCACCTCAACCAAATTTTTCCTGTACCATTAATTTGTCACAAAGCAACTCTCCAATCCTAGCTTTAGGCTAGGTCATGCTTTTGGCCTCCGTGTCCCACAGCACTTGCAATGTCCTGCCAGGACGCTTTTAGCAGAACATTGCCAGTTCATCGCCGGCTTCTGGGCCGTTGCCGTGGGCCCGGGACAACTGTGCGGGAAGACAGCAGCGAGTCCCTCTTCAGAGCAGCGGGGAAAAAAGGTGAGTACTATTTTTGTTATTTTTTTTAACTGGGGCCTGGACACCTGCCTACAAACTATGGGGACCTATATCTACCTATAAATTATGGGGACCTATACCTGCATACAAACTATGGGGGCCTATACCTGCCTACTTACTATGGGGACCTATACCTGCCTACTTTATACTATGGGGGACCTAAACCTGCCTACCCTACAGACTATGGGGGCCATGTACCTGCCTACAGACTATGGGGGACAAATATCTTCCTACAGACTATAGGGAACATATATCTGCCTACAGATTATAAGGGCCATTTACCTGCCTACAGACTATGGGGGACACATATCTGCCTATAGACCGGGGGCCCTATGTATCTATAACCTACTGGGGGGAAATATATACCCAATATATCAAAGTAGCAGGCTTTCAATGTTTTTAAAATGGCTCATTTTTTATTCTCAATAAATCTTGAACACCAATAATGTAAAAGGCATAAGAAAACATTATACTTGCAGTTACTGTAGCAGTAAGGCAAGTTTTTTTAAAGATGAATCCTTGTATAGTACACAAAGTCCATGTCAGACACGCAGTATCCATTGCTAGTAGTTAAATGAGGGTAGCTACCGACCAGCAGTAAGGCCATGTTCACACGGCTTAAAATGGGCCGTATTTCGGTCCATAATTACGTGCCGAAGTGCGCAAATTACGGGCTGAAAACGGCCCGTTTATTACGGTAATCCACAGTTCTCATAGAGAACTATGGTTCACGTCTCCTCTTCCTGGTCGCCGAAGCCGCCGGGCGGGGAGATAAGTGACATGTGAATTACCAGCGGCGTATGCGCGCCGCTGGTAATGCAAGTCAATGGGCCAGCAAGGTGCCGGCCCCCCGCTCACTCCCCCACTCCCGCCCCGCCCCCATCCACACGGCGTAATTGCGGGCCGTAATTACGTCCCACAGTTAAGCCATGTGAACATAGCCTACGTTACACACCTGCAACGTTTCGAGGGCGTTGCCTCTTTGTCAAGCATGCGGGAGCACAGCAGAGCATATCTTTAAATACCAACACACACCTATCATATTTAGCAAGAGACAATGTTTTCTATAATACAATATTACCAATTAAAAACAATATAACAACTCCATTCTACAAAATACACCTAAATATTGAAAATAAATCAATATTTTTACCGAAACACAGGCAGATTTGCTTGTTAATTTTAAAATTTGGGAGAAAGTGTATCTAGTATAAAGATCCATTTAGACTCTCGCTCCAATACTAACATACTGAACAAATTGCACTTCTTCTACTATATACCATCAAAGCTCCCTAACCGTATGCTTAACTCGTGAAAATGGCAAGCCATAGAATTCTCTACAAATTGTTTTTATCCATGGATTCCTTATCTATTTTAGAACCAGTAATCGCATCATATTTGCATTTATAGTTACGTATGGCTGATAAATGCTCATTGATACGCAATTTTATGGGTCTAGACTAGAGATGGGCGAATCGATTCTAACGAAGTGGAATTCGTTTAGAATTTCAGGAAAACTTCGGTCCTGTATGAAGCCGAAGTTTATGTTACTTTGCGGGAACAAATCATCTTTTTTTTATAAAGTGGCCGTGAGCACATGGCATGACATGGGGCAGAGAACTCTGGGAGGAAGAAAGGAACACCCTCAATGACATGTGCAGACATAAAGCCAATCAGCGACCAGCGGGCTTCTGTGACGTCACAGACCTATAAATACGGACACCATGTTACATTCTCGCACTTCTCACTGTGACTCCTGTCAATAAGCATCTGGCTGCTGCTGCTGCTGTACTATGTTGCACTCTTTAGCAAAGAAACTCATTTTTTCAGCTACTGGAGTGAAAGACCTTTAGGGGCCATTCACACGGCTTATTTCGGCGTGGATTGGCGACGTACTGAGCGCCGGATTTGCGCTGCAGTATGGCGCCAATCCGTCGCAGTAATTATGGTAATCCACCTTTCTCATAGAGAACAGTGGTTTCCGTCGCTCCTCCCCGCTCGGCAAATCCGCCGGGCGGGGAGAAAGTGACCTGCACATTATCCAGGCGCAATACGCACCGTGGATAATGCAAGTCTATGGGGCCGACGGGCCGCGCCCCCGCACCCGCCCCTTATTCAAGCCGGAATTGCAAGCGCAATCCGGCTCGCAATTCTGGCTTGAATAAGCCGTGTGAACCGGGGCTTACAAGTGTGTGTCACATAAACACTTGTTACTCAACCAGCGTTATTATTTTGTTTTAGTTTGTGGGGTATTCTCCCTAAAGTCCAGGGTGGCTGTACTTCTCTCCCATATATGCCTACATTACATCTGGTTGTTCTGTAGGGTATTTAATACCCAAGGCTTAATTAAACCCCTTGATTGTGGATTAATTTGCACTAAAATACAGGGTGTCTTTTTTTTTTTTGTCCTATATATGCCTAACTTACATCTGGTTGTTCTGTAGGTATCTGACATGTGTCACTTTATGTGAGAATAACTTTTTGACACTTTTACCTATCCAAGTAATTCAGAGATTGTTTTCTCGTGACACAGTGTGCTTTAATTTAGTAATACATTTTGGTCCAAAAAGTCCTTGTTTATTTGTGAATAAAATCAAAATATCATGAAAATTTGCAAAAATGTGCAATTTTCAAAGTTCAAAAATTTCTGCGTGTAAGACAGATAGTTACTCCACTCTAAATAGTTTATCCAAAATAACCAAGAAAGATTTTTCACGGCACTCATCCCTTATCTTCTGAAATTCCTTTTATTAGACTAAGTTAAAACAGGGAATCAACACAATTTTTACAAGCACTCTTCAGCCGGTAGCAAACATTTCACCACTGTAGCCGGTGGCTACAGCGGCTACAGTGGTGAAATGTTTGCTACCGTCTGAAGAGTGCTTGTAAAAATTGTGTCGATTCCCTGTTTTAACTTCGTCTAATAAAAGGAATTTCAGAGGGTAAGGGGTGAGTGCCGTGGAAAATCTTTCTTGGTTATTATGGATATAGCTTATTACTGCTGCATTCACTGAGCACCAACCCACTTGCTGAAAACATATGGGCTTGCTGAAGATTTAAATACTAGCATGATATATGCAGTTGATTAATGAATGGACTGAGTGAAGTGTATACTGGTGCCACCTATTTCTTTTTAGTATATCAAAATAGTTTATAACTAGCATCTACCATATGTCTACTGTAGGTTGGCATCGTTTTTTAAATGTTTTTTTTTTTACCACATTAAGGGGCTTAGAAATATAGTAGTAATTGTTCACATTTTCAAGAAAATTAGCAAAATAAATTTTTTTAGGGACCAGTCCAGTTCTGACGTGGCTTTGATGGGCCTGTATGTTAGATACCACAATAAATTACCCCATCTAAGAAAATACACCCCTTAAAGTATTTAAAAAAGCATTTAAGAAGTTTGTTGACCCATTAGATATTTCACAGAAATTAAAGCAAAGTGGAGGTGAAATTTCAAAATTTCACTTTTTTTGCCGATTTTCAAATGTATTCATCATTCACTGGAACACAGTAGATGTGACCATGGAAATGCAGCTTAATATCAATTCCTCAGATTTTGACGTTTTCAGAGATATCCAATATGTGGTCTTAGTGCGCTATTTGGCTCAACCACAGGCCCCAGAATAGGAGGAGCACCTACCGGACTCTGAGGTCTCATTTTCATTACAATTTTATTTAGGCGCCATTTCAGGTTTGCGGACATCATAAGATGCCAAAACCTAATAAACTACCCTAAAAAGACCCCATATTGGAAACAACACCCCTTACGGAATATATCCAGAGGTGCAGTGCGTATATTAACCCCACAGGTGTTTCACAAATTTTTTTAGCGTTAAGCTCGGCAAATAAAATTTTTTTTTTTCCAATAATCGGCAAATTTAGCTGAAAATGTTTAATTTTTACAAAGAATCCTGGAAAAAAAGCCCCCAAATTGTGTTACGCAATTTCTTCCAAGTTTGGTATTACTCTACATGTGCGTGTCAACTGCTGTTTGGGCGCATGGCAGTGTGTACAAGGGACGGAGTGTTATTTGCCTTTTGGAGCACAGATGTTGGTGGAGTCATGTCGCATCTGCAAAGCCCCCAAAGTACTAGAACAGGTGAAACCTTCCAAAAGTTGCCCCATTTTGGATTTAACACCCCTTCGGGATCTCATCTAAGGGTGTATTTTGCATTTTGGGTGCACAATTGTTCCGTCGTTTTTTTAGCATTGGGCCATGAACAGGGGGGGGAAAAACGCAGTTCCGCCATTGTTTTTGGTCTTCATTTTTACAGTATTCGCCATACGGGAAAAATGACAGGATAACTTTACTATGGGGGTCGGTAAAATTACAATGAAGTAAATTTTAGATAGTTTTTTATGTTTTATTACTTTTACATAATAGAAGTGAGTTTATAAAAAGTTGCGTTTTTATGTTGTCTTATTCTGACAGCCATAACTTTTTAATTTATTTGTACACGGAGCTGATTGTGGGCTTGTTTTTTGTGAGATGAGTTGATGTTTTAAATTCGTACAATTACGGGGTGCATGTAATGCTTTGATCACTTTTTATTAAGGTTTTTGTGAGGCATTTTGAACAAAATGCAGCAATCCTGGTAGCGTTTTTTATTTTTATTTTTTACAGCAGTCACTGCTAGTTTTAATCAGCAGGTTGATACGATTAGAGCGATACCAAATTTGTATTTTTTTATGTTTTACTGCTTTTACACAATAAAAACACTTTTATTCGAAAAGGAAAAGACGTTTTTGCATTGCCATAGTCTGAGAGCCATAACTTTTTTTATTTTTCTGTTTATGTTGCTGTATAGGGACTGTTTTTTTGCAGGATGAGATGACATTTTTATTGGTATAATTTTTGGGGGGACAAGACTTTATGATCGCTTTTAAATCCGTTTTATGTGGAAGCCCACTTTTTTTTTAAGTGTTTTTATTGTGTAAAACAATATTTATGCATCGCTATCTTCTGATAGCCATAACTTTTTAATTTTTTCGTATACAGAGCTGTGTAAGGACTTTTTTTTTGCTGGATGAACTGACGTTTTAATTGTCACTACTTTGATGTTGTTATGAGTTTTTGATGACTTTTTACTGCATTTTATGTGCTGCGGGATGAACAAAAATCACAATTCTGTGACGGTTTTTTTTTTTTTTTTTTAGGTTGTTCACTGTATGGGGTTATTAAAATGACAGATTTATAGGGTGGGTCATTAAGCACGTGGCGATACTAAATATGGGTACTTTATTTTTGATCTTTTTTGGGGCGAATCGCGTTTGTAAAGGGGATAAGCGCGGTGTACGTGATTTAATTTTATTATTTGGGTTCGTGTTTTACTTTTTTTCACTATTTATTTGACTTTTTCACACTTTTTACACTTTTCCCCAGAGGGGAATTGCATGAACGCTCGTCAGATTGTTCATACAATAGGAGATCAGCACATAGCTTATAGCTGTGTACTGGTCTCCGTTGCAACTGTCAGTCACGCTGCCCACAATGCATTGTGGGCATCGTGACGTCACCAGACAACCCGGATGCTGTCATTCAGTGTCCGGGCTTTCTGGTAAAGAGATCAGTAGCGGCGCAGAGCGCGGTTACTGCGCCGGAACGCGGCCAGCAGGAGCTCACTTCTGCTGCCTGCAGCTTCGATGTCGCGACATTGAAGGGTTAATCCCCCGCGGCCGGAGCTCACTCCGGCTGTGGGGGATGCGGCATGATGCCAGCGGTAATATACCGCTGGTTGCATGCCGCGTCCTTGCGAGCTCCGCCATGACGTACCCATACGTCAATTTGCAGGAACCACTACCCGACCTTGACGTATGGGTACGTCAAATGTCGGTAAGGGGTTAAGACCAAAGGCTTAATTTAACCTCTAGATTGCGTGTTAATTTGGACTAAAGTACAGGGTGTCTTTTATTTTTTAGTCCCATATACGCCTAAATTACATCTGGTTGTTTTGTAGGGTATTTAATACCCAAGGCTTAATTTAACCTCTTGATTGTGGGGTAATTTGGACTAAAATACAGGGTGTCTGTATTTTTTGGTTGCATATACGCCTAAATTACATCTGGTTGTTCTGGAGGTATTTCATACCCAAGGTTTTATTTAACCTCTCGATTGTGGGTTAATTTGGACTAAAATACTGGGTGGCTGTTTTTTTTGTTCCCATATATGCCTAAATTACATCGGGTTTTTCTGGAGGTATTTCATACCCAGGGCTTAATTTAACCTCTCGTTTGTGGGATAATTTGGACCAAAATACCGGATGTCTGTTTTATTTTTTTTTTCCATATACGCCTAAATTACATCTGGTTGTTCTGTAGGGTATATCATACCCAAGGTTTAATTGAACTTCTTGATTGTGGGCTAATTTGGACTTAAATACAGGGTGTGTGTTTATCATATACAGACATCCTCATTAAACAGAGTCTGTACATTTTTGATCAAACAGTATGTCAGAGAGGTGCCAAGCCCTTCACATACGAGTGGCAGTGGCACAAACATTCCTGGAGCAGGCACAGGTCGCAGCACAGTAAGGGGACGTCGCAGCAGGGCTGACTCGGTGAGGCCAGAACTGCCGGTGTCATCTAGCGGCCGTGTGTTGACCAGCAACCCAAGGATTGGATGACTAGGTCATCAACTTCCTCCAAGATAACATCTGCCAACCCAAGCCAAGAGTCAGTAGGTTCGTCAGACACAACCCTTAGTTGGCATGGCCCGGGAACAGGTCAGCGGCCCTCACCTGTCCTCAACCCGCCTCTGTCCCGTTCGGTTCCCTCAGCCAGAGAACTACTATGTGGTCTGGGCTCAGCGCCACTATACAGCGAGGACGAACTCTTTGAGGACAGTCAGCTGGTTGTTGGCAGCGAATAGGTGGGGCAGACATCTGCTGCTTCTTGCAGTAGGTGGGAAAGTATTGATGTGGAGAGTGGCATGGGAGATTTTTTTGCAAACAGTCAGGCTCTGCATACTGAGACCGTTGAGGAGAATAGCAGTGACGAGCAAACACAAATCGATGACGATGTAGCCGATCGCACTTGGAAGTCGG
The DNA here is from genome assembly GCA_025379985.1 of Phyllomedusa bahiana. Classification (NCBI taxonomy): domain Eukaryota; kingdom Metazoa; phylum Chordata; class Amphibia; order Anura; family Hylidae; genus Phyllomedusa; species Phyllomedusa bahiana. The sequence goes on along the minus strand of JAODAL010027104.1, from coordinate 4,934 downwards.
GTGAAGCAAGGGCTTCATCATCATCATCGGGAGAAGAGGGTCTCAGCCTGCGTGTCAAGCAGCGGCGCAGCCAGCAAGTTGGTAATGTGGCCATGAGTCAGCAGAGTGCAGCAGTGCGAGGTCGGGAGCCAAACGGCCACGGGGTAGAAAATCCGCTTCGCAGGTCCAAGAAAGTAGCGGCACAGGGGCTCACCGAGACAATGGTGGTAGAAGTCACTGAGTGCGGAGCGTTGGCGGTAAAATCACCTACTCAGCGGTGTGTGACAGATTTTTTGCCAAGACACCGGAGTAGCCGAACATGTGTATATGTAGAATCTGTGGCCAGAAAGTGAAGCGTGGCCAGGGAGCTAATGTTTACACTACGGCCCTAAGTCAACACATGCAGCGTCACCATCTAGTGGCCTGGGAGAAACGTGTCTCAGATGTGGTGGTTCATCCTGCTGCAGTAACAGCAACATCATCCAGTGGCACGCATGTCATTTCCGCCAGTCAAGGCTCCACCATCTCTGCCAAAGGGAGCTGTTTGTCTTTCCCATCATCTACCGGTCCAGATGTTCCTGCTCCTAGCCTCTCATGGTGCCAGCAGTCGTTCGCCGTTACCAAGAGACAGCCGTATGCATCCAACCATCCTAAGGCACAGAAACTGACCGTGCTCCTGTCCAAGTTGGTGGTACTGCAGTCCCTCCCTTTCCAAGTGGTGGACTCTGCACCATTCAGAGAACTAATGGCTTATGCTGAGCCGAGGTGGAGAGTCCCAAGCCGTAATTTCATTTCGAAAAAGGCAGTACCAGCCCTGCACAAATATGTAGAACAGAAGGTGGGCCAGTCCTTGAACCTATCGGTGTCTTCCAAGGTGCATGGCAGCGCGGACATGTGGAGCTGTAACTACGGTCAGGAACAGTACATGTGCTTCCTGCCCAGCAACTTGGACAGGAGACGCCGCTTTCTCCTCCATGTTGTCAAACTGCTGTCCCTGCGCCAATGTCTGCCTCCTCCTCCACCACCACCTCAGCCTCCACAAGTCTAAGTTCTGCTCCAACATGCCACATGTGCAGGGCAAAGCGGTGTCACGCAGTTCTACACCTGGTTTTGCCTGGGCCAACGACGTCACACAGGGGAGAAACTGCTCCGCATCATGCAACACGAAATCAATGTGTGGCTTTCTCTGAGACAACTGCAAATCGGAACCATGGTGACAGACAATGGAAGGAACATGGTGTCCATGCTGCACCGAGGAGGGGGTGACCCATGCACCCTGCATGGTGCACGTGTTCAATCTGGTAGTCAAATGGTTCCTGAAGTCTTCCACCCATCTGCAAGACATTCTAAAAATGGCCGGGAAACTGTGCATGCACTACATCCATTCCTACAATGCCAATTACACCGTCCTTGAGCTGCAGTGGCAGAACGGCCTCCCCCAACATAGGCTGATATGTGATGTTTTCACCTGTTGGAATTCCAGCCTCCACATGTTGGACCGACTCTATGAACAGAGAAAGGCCATTAAAGATTTTTGGATGATTCAAGCAGACAGGAGTACTCCCCTGTGTAATTTTGATGTCAGTCAGTGACAGCTCATGCGTGACGCCTGCCGTTTGCTCAGTCCCTTTGAGGAGGCTTCGTTATTTGTCAGTCGACAGGACTACGGGATGAATAACGTCATTCCACTGCTTCATATTATGGAACAGATGCTGCAAAATCTGTCTGGTCAGGGGACTGGAGACGTGGAGACTACATCTCACGGCCACATGAGTCCGGTGGCGGCTGAACTGGAGGAGGAGGAGGACATTGGAACTCAAGCAGTGTCTGGCGAAATGAGTGGTTTTTCTACTTAGGTGATAGGAGAGGAGGAGCAGGAGCAGCCAAAGGAGAGGGAGATGAGGAAGGCGAGGCAGATGACCCAGACACATCATGGCAGTATACAGAGGAGATGGAGGCAGGGAGTCCCTCAGAGTCACTTGCGCAGATGGCCCGCAGCATGCTGATTTGCCTGGCTAGTGACAGCTGAATAGTCACCATCCGGCAGAGGGATGACTTCTGGCTATCCACCCTCTTGGATCCCCGCTACCAGTCCAAAATAGGAGCCTTTTTTCCACCTGCTGAGAGGGAGCAGAAACTCACATACTATAGAGAAATTCTATGTAGTCTGTTGGCCGCTGCCTATGTGCGCCATCGTCCATCCTCTGGCAGGTCGAACCCGGGGGTTCCTCATCTCTCCCAAACCACTGCCACGGCTGCTGTGGGAAGGTGTGGGGGGGGGGGGGTAGGAGCAGTAGCAGCTCCAGCAGCAGCAGCCTCACTCTGGAGTCGTTGATGAGCAGCTTCCTTCACCCGCCTAGTGAGGAGAGTACTCAGCAGCAGCAGGATCTGGAGCAGACCCTGAACCAGCAGATGGTGGCCTTTTTGGACAGCACTCTGCCACCCCAGGTAGAAGATCTGCCGGACTACTGGGCAGCCAAACTTGATGTGTGGCCGCAACTTGCCGAGTTTGCACTGTAGAAGATGTCCTGCCCGACCAGTAGTGTTCAGTGCGGTGGGGGCCATAGTTACCCCAAGGAGAACTCGCTTGTCCACCCAAAATGTGGAGAGACTCACCTTTGTCAAGATGAATCAGGCGTGGATCGACCAGGATTTCCACACACCAATGCCTTATGCATCGGATTAGATCAGCCATGATGCCTCACCAAAACTTTGAGAAATGAGTCTGGATTCAAACTACCTGTCTCAGCTCTATTCTGATGTTGCCACCCACCTGATGCCCCAAATTTGCTGCCAGCTACTCTATCTGCCACCCACCATCTCTAACAGGGACTGGTATTGCCACCCACCTCCACACTGTGTCATTGTGCCAATCTGTGGCCTACTCATGCTGCTGCCACCTCCATACTGTGCCATTGTGCCGCTCGGTGGCCTACTCATGTTGCTGCTACCTCCTTAATCTTTCATTGTGCCACTCTGTGGCATACTGATTTTGCTGCCACCTTCTCAACCTGTGACTGTGCCACTCTGTGGCCTACTGATGTTGCTGCCACCTTCTCAACCTGTCATTGTGCCACTCTGTGGCCTACTGATGTTGCTGCCACCTTCTCAACCTGTTATTGTGCCGCTCTGTGGCCTACTGATGTTGCTACCAGCTTCATACTGTGTGATTGTGCCACTCTGTGGCCTACTGATGTTGATGCCACCTTTTCAACCTGTCATTGTGCCACTCTCTGGTCTAGTGATGTTGCTGCCACCTCCACACTCTCTCATTGTGCCACTCTATGGCCTACTCATGTTGCTGCCACCTCCTCAATCTGTCATTGTGCCACTCTGTGGCCTACTGATGTTGCTTCCACCTGTTTTTTAACGCGATTCGCCGCAAATAAATTCGGGTCAAAAAGAATTTTGCTGGATAATTCGGCGAACTTAGCGAATCGAATTTTTGAGAAATTCGCCCATCTCTAGTTGTGATACATTGATTTTATAGCGCTATTATGGCTTTCCTGTGAGAAAGAAGCCATTGCTAAGTATACACACTGATAGTTCAATGAGATCATATGGGATCGTGATTTTAATCACATCTAGATTCTTTTTTTATTTTGAATATTATTAAAAGTTCTGTTTTAATGGATTATTATTCTACAGAGAATTGGGCTTTTTTGTCTTGCCTATTGGCAAAAATAGTACATTATAAATATACTCACTATACACCTGAATATATTCTTTAAGGGGTATAGTTTCCAAAATGATGTCTTTTAAGGTTATTTATTAAGTTTTAGCACGTTAGGGTGTCCGCAAATCTGTAGTGGTGCCTAAAAAATATCCTAACGAAAATGAATCCCCAAAGTCCGGTAGGTACTCCATCTATTCTGAGACTTATGGTTGCATAAAGTATCGCACTAGGGATACATTTGGGATCTCTCTAAAGTTGGCAGAATTAGGGGAATCAATATTGAGTTAGGTTTCTCTAGTAACATCTATTATGTTCTAGATAATAATGGATTAAAATTTAAATTTCACCCCCTCCCTTTTCTTTACTTCCTGTGAAACATCTAAAGGGTTAACAAACTTCCTAAATGCTGTTTTGAATACTTTTACATGGTGCAATTTTTAATATGGAGTAATTTGTGGCGATGTATAACCTATGTGCCCCTTAACGCCACATCAAAACTGGACTGAACTTCTGTTGCAAATTAGATTAATTACTACTAAATTCATAAGCCCCCTAATATCATACAAAATAAAGACCTCTAAAAATGATGCCAACATACAGTAGACATCTGATAGATGCCAATCATACACTATTTTCTGTGGTATAACTGCCTGCTTTACATGCAGACATTTTTGAACTTTGAAAATGGCAATTTTTTCCAAATTTCTACAACTTTTTGATATTTTATAAATATTTAAATAAATAAACAAAGATTATATGGACCAAAATGTAATACTAAATTAAAGCACAATGTAACATGAAAACAGTATCTGAATAACATGGATATGTAAAAGCATTAAAAAGGAATTTGTACATAAAGTGAAACCTGTCAGATATGAAAAATGGGGCTCTGTCAGAGAGGTCAAAACTAGCTGCAGCAATAAGGGTTTAAACCTGGCTGATCTACCTGCTCACCATTGAGCCTTGTGCCACCTGATGAGTGTTTTGTGCTGTATTGTCTCCAGTCTCTGACCCAGTTTGCCTTTGACTACTCCCATCTCTTGACTAGTGTTGAGCGATTATTATCGACAAAGTTGAAATCGGCAAGGTTTTTTATGGTGATTGAAATTTTTAGATCATGCGATAATTAAGGCTAAAATCTGTGCATCATCTATTAAGATCGCGCCATTTTCGGCGCTTCCTGTAATTTTGGCGGCCAGCAAATGAGATTACAGAATAGAGCAGGGTGAGATGTGTGTGCGACGTCATGACTGGGATGTGTATGGTTGCGATTGGCTGG